>APFE030451723.1:38005-55266 GCA_000404065.3 Pinus taeda | reverse complement strand
TGTAATTTTGAAGAATTTAAATAAAGCTTTGATGTTCTCAACATGGAAGGAGATGTGAAGTAGATGTCACAGAGCATATTAGAATATAAGGTAGAGTAGATTTCATTTTGTAATTTTGCTTTGATTTCATTATGTCATTTGATTGCTTTTAAGTTTGATAGATTAGATTTTCCATTCATGCAATTTTAATTCATGTAAGTGTGTTCAACCAGTTGATTGTAGATTAGTTTTTGTTTACGTGTTTTTGCATCAAATAGTGACATGAAATTTACCTCTCTGCTGACTTTGTTTTTTTAGCCTTTTAATTTCAGTTATGTTTTGATTTCAGTCTTATTCATTTCCTTTGTTATTTAGTTTAGATATCAACTCACTCATTTCCTTGACGGTTACCTCCGAAAGCCATAGCGAGACTAACTGGCGAGGGATCAAAATATGAATGTTGTGATTTGATTTTAGTTTATTTTTATGCAATTAGATATTGGATTGTTCATTTCATTGACGGTTACCTCTGAAGGCCATAGCGAGACTAACTCGCGAGGGATCGAAATATGAATTGATGTGATTTGATTTTAGTTTTACTTTTCTGCACTTAGATATCAAATTGCTCAAGTTATTGATGATTACCTCTAAAAGCCATAGCTTAGACTACCTGGCGAGGGATCAGACTATGAATTGATGTGATTTGGTTTTAATTTTATTTTTATGGAATTAGATATAAGATTGCTCAAGTTATTGATGATTACCTCCAAAAGCCATAACTTAGACTACCTAGCGATGGATCAGATTATGAATTGATGTGATTTGATTTTACCTTTTATTAGTTTGCAGTTTTTGATTTGTTTGAGTGCAATAGCTTAACTTTTATTTATGTATTTAGACAAGTAGTAGAGGCAATGATTTCATGATGAGTATTTCATCTTTTGTTTGATTGAAGTAGCTATATACTTACACTTTTGTTTAAGTACTAATTCTATCAATAACATGTTTTGAGATCTTTTTAAGTGCTATGTTTTGGAAGTTACCATCAGGGACACAAACCTTCTCTTGAAATATCTACCGATATTTGACCTTTAAAAGTATTCTTAAGACCTTAGAATAGGATTTCCATTTGCATTAGACACTTTACGAAACCAACAAAAACAAAACCCCAAAACAAAATAAAATCTATAAAACAACAAAGTAAGGAAAAGACTAACTAAGCACATATGGTGCACCACACTTCATCAATTTACGATACCCAGATTGATAATTTATGTAGAGAAATTTAAGATGTGAAATTGACTCAACATTTTTGGCGCCGTTGCCGGGGAAGTGTAATTAGGAGACCTTATTTCTTACATCTAAAAAAAATAATTATTAATTCTTGAGTATGCTCTCCTCCTGTACTTTGTGTGATCTGAAGGATCAGAAAGAGGATTGTTATGTAAAAAAAAAAAATTAATAATTCTTGAGTATGCTCTCCTCCTGCACTTTATGTATCTAGGATCATAAAATTAATTTTTATGTTAAAAGAGAGGAGACAATAAACTTCATCATTTCAATTGGATCCAAAAAAAATATAAATATAATAATAATAAAATAATAAAACCCAACTGCTTTGATAGGTTCAAACTATCCAACATTGATTGGTTATGGTCTGTAGTTGTCCTCAAAATACTGTAAATTATTTTAATAAGGTTTTGCAACTTAGCTGCGGAATGTAGTCTGATTTCGCAGCTAGTTGAGAATTCCGCAGCTGATTTCAAGGTTTAGCAGGTTACAGGTGTCCAATGAAGAAACCGACCACATGAGCGTCTCCAGAATTGTCCCGACATGGATCCTATCCTAGTCACCTAGCCCAGACTGATAAAGAAATGAGCTTAAAACCTCAGTCAAAGTCCTGTTTTTAGCATGTTTTTCTTGAAGTCTTTGTTGCCTGAAATTGAAAATCATTAATACTTCTTATAAAAGTTTAAAATTTCAGAGAAAAAAAGAAAAAAGAAAAACAATCTATGGCTATCCTCAATTCTAGCTTTCACTGTGGCCTCAGTAGAAAATCTGCATTCATGCTTGAGCTTTAAAACAAACCTGCAAAAACATTTAAAGAAAAATAAAAATAAAAAAAGTCATTGTTTTGTTTAATGAAATATATATGTATATTTTTAATTTCTCAGAGTATACATATAGTTTTATTAACAAAACAATTTATATATATATATTATATATATTATATATATATATATATAATATTATTATATATATATATTATTTTGTTTAGTAAAATATATATGTATTATTTTAATTTTTGAAAATATAACATATGTAATTTTATTAAACAAAATAAAGAATTAAAAAATAAAAAAAATGTGCAAATTCAACATATTGCATGGACTCTTAAGATGAGGCCAATTGAAAAAAAAAAACCCTTATGTAGCTTTCAAAATAATGTGTGCAACATCCAATTTGTGTGGCAGAAATTTTTAAACCTTCTCAGCACTAAAATCATTAGACCTTGATATCTCAGTGCGCTCTCATTTTTTTTTCTCATAATAGCTGAATAACCTGCTTCAATTCATCAAATCTGCCCAGGACCAAGAAACAAACCCGAAATTTGAATGCATTCATTTAGTGAGCTTAACATATTTGTAAGGATCTTTGTTTTCGGTTCCTTATGTAATGCTTTAGCCAGCATAATCAATTTGTGGACCATTCACTCTCACTCCGTGAAAGTGGACCACCATTAGTGACAAGCACAACTAAAGAAATTACACAGCAAATGAAATTCAAAAGGCTGAATGCAACAAATTCATAAAATGAAGAATAGTGAAAACATTAACTCAAAAAAAACGTAAACAGAGAAAAATGTCAACCTTTGAGAGCACAATTTGGCAAAACGGAGGTGAACTTGGAAAAAATAAAACATAGGTTTTTTCACTAGTAGGGTCAATCAAATAACCCAGAAACCGTTTTAATAGATTCGTGGCGGTTTGGGAGAAATTCTCAGTTGTTGGAGCCCATTTTTGCAGGTTGCGAGGAAAAAAAAAGAGGATTTGAATTGATTAAGTGACAGTTGATTTTTGGCTGCTTCTGATTTGAAATCAATGGCATACTAATAATTAACTACATGTCTTCCACCTTCTGCCACCCATCTAACACCTGCTCTGCCACTTCCCGATTAATAGCAATTCGAATTGGATACGGCTCTTTGCTGATGGACGTAACACCTGTTAACAACAATTCTAATTGGATACGGCTCTTTGCTGATAAATGTAACACCTGTTAAAAATAATCTTAATTGAATACGCAACCAACCAATTGAAGTGGCATGGAGTTCTTGGCATTCGATGCAGAGGCCATTTGAAAACTTGCTCACATCCTATTCATGTATATTTCTTGTGAGTTAAACCCAAAATTGCCACTAATTGCATTGGTTGCCTGGAACTACTAGAGAGGAGTGTCGTGCTTACTAGGGTCTCCCTGTTGCCAAAGTTCTGAGAATCCCTTCATCCCTGAATGTCCCTTTTGTTTATGAATGTATCCATGGCAAGCTGTAGAGGATTATTCGTTATCACATTATGTCTTGCAGCACTGCAAGTGTTTTTTTATTGAACCTACCCACTGTATCAGCAACATATCTAAACACCATGTGGGACGTAGCACTAATTGGGCAAGGAATTACATTGAATTGAAGATGAGTTCATCTTAGAAACTAAAGGGGATTCTTGCGAACTTTGGCAATCCTTGTGTGATCACAGTATCTAAGAACAAAGGTCAAGAATATTTCACTACAGTCTAGGCTGCTCTCTATGCAATTCTAGCAAATAATATGCACCCTCTTGCCATTAATATCAAATCTAGCATTTATAAGGAGAAGGTGAAATGTTATTATCAAGCATGACCTTAGTATCCTTGATTATTTATCGAACTTTATCTATTGTTTGTATGGGAATCCCGAGGCTTATTGTGTAGTAACATTGGAATTTTGAGTTAGAGAAGGGTTCAATATAATTTTGGTTTTGTTTCAACTAAAAACCTCTATTTTAAAGATGAATCACTCACTTTTAAGGTTACAAAAACTCCACAAGAAAGTGCGAAAGAAATAAAAAGCTATGCACGACACAACTTTCCAAAATATGTGTAAAACTGATGGTTGACTGTTTCAGCCACTTTCCACAGCCGATTCAACTTTCTGCAGCTGGTTCAACTTTCCACAATTGTTTTTGTTAAGCTCTAGGTTCCAGGTGTCATCAAGCAAAACGATCCATATGGGTTGTTGGGAAAATGTCAGTATATGGATAGTGTCCTATTCATTTGATCCAATTTTGAAAAAGACCCCGGTCAAACGGAAGTCAAGTTGTGTATTATCACTAAGTCGCCACACTGAGTCACGACACTAAGTCACCACACTAAGTCGTTGCATGTCAAAAAAAAAATAATAATTTTGAATCAATGAAATGAATAAGTTATTTTCTCACTTTTCGGAAGGTATTGATTAATTTTGGACTGATGATGAAAGATGAATGGCTAACTTTGTATTCAAGATTTTTAGCTACAGAAACCGTGCACATTCTGCAGCTAAAGTCTAATTCCAAAGAAGGTATAAATTCTTTTGATTTTTCCTTTGAGAACTTCTTTCATTAATACAAATTCTTAGTTTTGTATGTAAATATCATAACTAGAGAGATTGATCACCTCTCTCCTTTGATAATCTTACATTCCATTACAGAAGAAGTATTAGTTTTTTTGCATGTTCCAGGAGGAAGGACAAATGACTACAAGAGAATGATGTCTCTCTAAGAGACCAATTTGTTTCATAAGAGGATGATCAGCAATAAAGAGGAAATATGCCGATGCAAAATCAGATCCAAACACTTGAAAAACTTTCAGATACTATTGTCTCCAACACATCCATTTATCACATCCATATTTCATAATAAACCATTCACCTCATTTCACTGCATATTTTCCATTTACATTCACATACACTTTCCATCTCTTTTTTTCCATTCATAACCCACAAATAAAAGAAAGAGGCTCATTCACATGCTTATTGTCCATTGCCATTTCTGTTCTCCATTTCCATATTCCATTTCCTGTCATTTTCATTCGCAAATAAGCCCTGCATTAATGAAAATTATTGAGTCCATAGTCCTTTGAGTCTAAGTTCTTTGTAAAAACACCTTGAGGCTTGCATGCTTTAATGGCAAGTCCTCATGCTGATAAACAATGGGAATACATTAATGTCCCTTGTTCATCAGATGTTCTAGGTGACTCGACATCGACAAATTCATTCGTACCTAGCAAGATGTGTTTGGGCATCTTGACTCTCATTGTCATCAATGGTGAGAGTTCTCATGTTGACTAGTAGCATCCATTGACAACCACTAAGCCAACAATTTCTTACTATGTTCGACATCAGAACATCTTTTCACATAGTAGGAATTGTGCCAACGAGTTTTGAAGACATGAAGACTATTATTTTCTGCATTTTGGAGCAGATTCAACAAGTTTTAGTAGAAGCAATAAAAAGTCATGTTATCTCTTTATCCATGACTCCTCTTGTTCAGCCATTTGAAGAAGAATATGATCAGAATTTTGCAGTCACCATACATACAACTCATCCATTCCAAAGGGTAAGTGAAAGTACGTCATTTTCTAACTTTTTACCTTACAATTCCATAAAAAGCTACAATGATAATTGTTGGAAAAATATTTCTCTTCCTCATTTCATAAAATTGCCAATACCATCAGTTGGGGGGGGGAATACATTCATCTTCATATCTTGCCATGTTCATATCATACTCAGGAGCCCACATACTTCTAACATATATTAACTATTACATTGTTATTATGAGCATACAATGGCTTTTGAAAAAGTGCTTAAAGGATAAATTGGATACAAACAAAATCATGGTTGTCACACAAGAATCAACCATCATGTAATGCAATAAATATATACTTGGCAACAATAATCAAAATATAATTATGCAAAGTTCAAAGATCAAAATAGAATGCAACAAAAATAAAAAATAAAAAAAATTGGTTGTAACACAGGAACCAACCATGTTGCTATTGAAGTAAAACACTTTGCAAAAATATGAAGTTATCAAATGATATCACGCAAAGTTAAGCCAAAGCTCAAGGATCAAAAATGTTAATGTAATATATATTGCATGAGGACATGCAATAACTTCAGTTGGGGGGTATGTTGGTTCTTGAAAATGTCATTCATTTCCATTACACTTTCACTATTATGTCCATTATATCACCTCCATTTCACTACTATGTCACCACATTCATCTCACTTTCATTATCATTGGGCCACATTTATGTTTTTCCAATATTTATTAATTCTAAGACTTTTAAGTGAATTTGTGGTTAAAAATTACAAATTAATGTGCATATGCTTATACCTAACAAGTGGGTTGAGATTGTTGACATGTGTAGGTTGAAAGGAGACTTCTAAAAGACCCTTATGTGGCAGTCTAAGGCCAAATTCGAATTTGAATGGAAAGAATCATGGGATCATGAAGATATGTGTCACATCTCCTAATTATATTGTAACTCTAAGAAGACACGTGTCTTATTAGTTCCTATTTTGAGTAGGACTCTAGAGGTAGAGGGAGCGATTCATGGACTCTCATTAATGAGATGGCTTCTCATATTCTTGTATAAGTAGGAGACCTCTTTCCTTCATTTGTTAGTTCTTAAGTTGGAGTTTGTAGTTCTTCCTTGATGGCTTTTGAAAGCTTTGGAGAGCTTTGTTGTATTTTGTAATTTTAAAGAATTTGAATAAAGCTTTGATGTTGTCAACATGGAAGGAGATGCGAAGTAGATGTCATGGAGCATATTAGAATGTAAGGTAGAGTAGATTTCATTTTGTAATTTTTCTTTGATTTCATTATGTCATTTGATTGCTTTTAAGTTTGATATATTAGATTTTCCATTCATGCAATTTTAATTCATGTAAGTGTGTTCAACCGGTTGATTGTAGATTAGTTTTTCTTTACATGTTTTTGCATCAAATAGTGACATGAGATTTACCTCTCTGCTAACTTTGTTTTTTTAGCTTTTCAATTTTAGTTATGTTTTGATTTCAGTCTTATTCATTTCCTTTGTTAGTTAGTTTAGATATCAACTCACTCACTTCATTTCTGGTTACCTCTGAAAGCCATAGCGAGACTAACTAACGAGGGATTGAAATATGAATGTTGTGATTTGATTTTAGTTTACTTTTCTGCAATTAGATATTGGATTGCTCATTTCATTGATGGTTACCTCTGAAAGCCATAGCGAGACTAAATCACGAGGGATCGAAATATGAATTGATGTGATTTTATTTTAGTTTTACTTTTCTACAATTAGATATCAGATTGCTCAAGTTATTGATGATTACCTCTGACAGCCATAACTTAGACTACCTGGTGAGGGATTAGACTATGAATTGATGTGATTTGATTTTAGTTTTATTTTTCTGCAATTAGATATCAGATTGCTCAAGTTATTGATGATTACATCCGAAAACTATATCTTAGACTACTTATCAAGGGATCAGACTATGAATTGATGTGATTTGATTTTACTTTTTATTAGTTTGCAGTTTTTGATTTGTTTGAGTGCAATAGCTTAATTTTTATTTCTATAGTTAGACAAGCAGCAGAGGCAGTGATTTCATGATCAATATTTCATCTTTTGTTTGATTGAAGTATCTTCATACTTACACTTTCGTTTAAGTACTAATTCTATCAATAACATGTTTTGAGATCTTTTGAAGTGCTAAGTTTTGGAGGTTACCATTAGGGACACAAACCTTGTCTTGAAATCTCTACCCATACTTGACCTTTAAAAGTATTCTTAAGACCTTAGGATAGGATTTCCATTTGAATTAGACACTTTAGAAAGCCAACAAAAAAAAAAACCCAAATCAAAATAAAATCTGTAAAACAAAAAAGTAAATAAAAGGTTAATTAAGCACATATGGTGCACCACAGTTCATCAGTTTACAATACCTGAATTGATAATTTATGTAGAGCGATTTAAGAGGTTAAATTGACTAGACAATACCTACAACAGTTCAATTTGAATATCAATTATAAGAAGGGACACACTAATAATGTTGCAGATTGCCTTAGTCGACCATCGATCATGGCGTTAACCATTGTGCTCAATTCTTGTGGGCACGAGACTTTCGATTGGCCACTTGTCTACAAAAGCAACCCAAAATTTGGCCACATATACTAGACACTCTTGGAGGGTCAACCTGTTCCATATTTTTTCTTCGAGGATGCCGTGTTATGCCGCCTGGGTCACCTTTGTGTTCCTTCAAGCAAGCGTGCAAAGATGATTTGGGAGGCACACTACAGTCGGGCCCCTGGGCATTTCAGGGTCGACAAAATAGTGGCAGTACAAAAGTATTTCTATTAGCCAAATCTTTAACAAGATGTCGGGAAGTACATAAGATCATGCACTACCTTTTCCATTGCCAAATCGACATCAACAACAAGGCCTCTATGCATCGCTACCTAACCTAGTCGACCTTGGGAATCCATCTCCATGGATTACATGTCAGGCCTTCCTTCTACTAACCATGGAAATGACTGTGTTTGTGTGGTCGTTGATAGGTTCTCAAAGATGGCCATTATGGCAGCCTGCAAGAAGAATGTCAAAGCAGAAGTCGCTACTAAAATCTTCTTTGAACGAGTGTGGGTACACTTTGGGATCCCACAGTCTATCATCTTAGATTAGGAAAGCAGGTTCCTCAGTACATTTTGGTCTAGTCTCTGGTCGATGCTAGATGCCAAACTCACTAAGTCTACAACCTTCCATCCTCAAATTGATGGCCTGAGAGAGGTTGTGAACAGGATGATTGTACAAATTTTTTGCATGTACAACTCAAAGCATCCACACACATGGGACAAGAGCTTCGCCTATGTTCAGTATAGCTACAATTGAGCTCTCCATAGCTCGACTAGCCATAACCCTTTTTAGGTGGGCTTGGGATTCTAGCCACTATGTCCCATTGATGTGGCCATGCTAATTGCAGCTACTCACGTAGATTTGACTCATGTCCCGTCTGAAACAAATAAGGAAAACAACTTCATTGAGCACATCCAACATATTCACTAGCAAGTCCACGACATTCTGGAGAAATCAAATGCCAAGTACAAGTAGCGACATGATCAACATTGGGTGCCTCACAAGTTTCAGGTGGGTGAAAAAGTCTCGTTGCATTTGTAGAAGGAACGCCTTACTAGAGCCTATCGGAAACTCAGACCACTCCAATATGGTCCTTACACCATTACCAAGCCTGTGGGAGACAATGCATTTGATCTCAACATTTCTCCATTCCTTCGGCTGCACCCAGTGTTCAATGTGAACCACCTTTAGCCATACTTTCCACCATTGCTAGACACATCCGACATTGCAAAATAGCTCACACCCATGAAGTTAAATCAAGATTACATGGAACAAGCTACAACTGATCAGATTATGGACACACAGATCAAGCACACTCGCCAACAGAATATCCAACTCTATCGAATTGTCAAAGTAGGTCAACTCCTTCACTAGGGCAAGTGGCTCGCTAGGGACCAATTTTAGCAGAAGTTTCATCATCTCATGGAGGAACTCAATGCAATGGGGACCATTACTTCCTAAGAGGGGAGGAATGATCTAGGGGGATATTGATGGCCACCCGCCAAGACCACTTGAACCCCCACCATTATTTCTTTTAGCTTTTAGTTTCCTTAGTTATATCATAGTTTACTATTTTTATCTGTTTTTCGGGTCCTAAACTTCTGGAGCCGTTTTTAGGCCCTAAACGACATTTTTTGGGAAAACTAGGAGTAACATGGGTCCAAGGACCGATGTTGCTCTTCCCAAAGTTGTAGTTTTTGGATAGATATTTCTAACAAGATAATGTGCACATCAAATGGAGATTGTATGCCAAATTTATGACCCCGGGAAGTTGATGTACCAATTTACCCAAACGGGGCCCACAGTTTGGTGTTTCATCTTCTAGAGTCGGGTTTTTGGATGTTTAGGTCTCTCCATTGTTTCTAAACAATAAATAGGCCTTAGAGCCTCATTGTAACACAGTTCAGAGGCATGTAGCTACCACATCTCTTCTTAGAGATAAGCTACCATAGTTCTAGCTAGTTTATTTCCATTTTTTTTGGTAAGCATATTTTATTATTTTATAATAATGAAATGAAGTATTATTTATGTTGCATCTCTATATGTCTAGTTATATTTGTAATTTGTTGCATTTTTGTTTAAATTCAGATCACCATTTAGAGTGATTCCAAAGACAAGTTTAAGTGAATTCATATGGCTACTTCTCGTATAAACTGGTTTTAAAAATGGTTTAAAATGATATGTTAAAAGTGATGAAGAGTAACATGTTTGATAGAGGTTCTTGTGAATTTTTTACTAGACCAATAGTCACTATTTGGAGTGTAACTATTTTTTTAAAGATTGGATCAATGTAATTCCAATTGGAGACTAAAATAGTTTCATTTTTTCTATCTAGTAGAAACATTTTTTTAAAATTATTAGTTTTTATATCACAAAATTGTTGATGAATAGACATAGGAGGCATAGTTTTACTATGCTGATTTGAAGACATGCAATCACTAAATGTGGAATAACTTTTTCATCTGGCCTCCAAATGGGATGATTCAAATTTTTTATTGATTTATACTTGAATATATATTTCCCATGTAAATCTGTTTTGGAAAGAATATTTTTTGGTATGTTAAATATGTCAATGAATAGTTAAGGCCTAGAATTGTCACCATGCAGATTTTTTGACAAGTAGTTAGTATTTTCAGAATAAATTTTCATATGATATCGGATTGAGGTGATTCAATTTGATTTAGAAACTATATTCCAATGGCCATATTTCATATAAATATCATGTTAAAAATTTTCCATTAGACCCCTCAAATCATTGTTGTACTAACTCTATCCTCAAAATTTTCACTTGAGACCTATTTTTTTTTTTATCATATCATTTTAATTTGTGATCCAAATTGAAAATTTCAAAATGGATTTAGAAACTAGATTTGAAGAGATACCTTGTTTAAAAGCATTCATTAAAAATTATCCTATAGGGTTACCCAAAATAGGATTGTTCTTACTACATTTTGCCATAAAAATCCTTCCAAATGAGTATTGAACAATGACTTGAAGAAGTATTCATGAGAGTTTGAACAAAAATTCTTATTGTGAACTCATTTTACCTACTTATTTATTCATTCTATTATACCCTACTCTATTGTATAAAAATAAATAATTCTCTCTAGTATAAGAGAATTTCCAATGCATCCATTTGTGTAATAAGATCATAAGTAAATTCACATCCAAGTTTGAAAATTATACCTTAATGAATGTTTGAACATGAAAAATTAGTTGATCATAAATATTTGATGGTAAATAATGTTGAAAAATGGAGTGGTGTTGTGGCTTAGTGACTAGTTGAAACCAAGTTTTGAAATGATTTTTGTCTGTTTGGTTCTCTTTAATTGTCATATCACAAAGATTTTATTGTGGAATGTCTTCAAAATCATGAATGCACAAGGGAGCATATGCTAGATATTTTTGGATTTCTGGATCTATTATTTGAACTTCATCGCATCTGATCCATAACTCATTAATCTCCTTACAAATATAACTAGAAGAAGCTTCTAGGTTCTCTTCTTGTGGATTTTCTTCATGGATGCTTTGTTCCTCTTCTATCTTTTGAAATGAAGATTCATCTCTAGTGTTAATTCTAAATTGTGAACAAGGTTTTAAGAAGATCCTTGTGATGGCATACCCCCTTCTCTAAATGACTTATTTAACATCATGTTTTATAGATCTATGTTTTGGAAATGGATTTTGTAGTTAATGAGTTTTTGTTAGTTGGTTGGGGGTTTTGTTTTGAGAATCTACCTTTCTAATTTCTATATCTGAGCATGAATAACCATAATGAAAAGTGCTTTTGTTTTTATGTTTTGTTTAAAGCTTCATATTTTTACTAAATTTGAATGTGCTTACCAAGCAACGACGCCAAAAATGCTAGGTCAATTTACTAATTAAACTAATGCAGGTATCTTACTTACCAATCCGGGTTTGTAGACTTGGAAGCATGTCCAAAATATATGGATTTCAGGTAAAATCAAATTAGGCAGGTAAGACTATAAAGTTAAAGGAAGTGCATATTACAAGTATAATCTAAGTTTTAAAAGACTAACAAGTTTTTTCTCAATATGCAAGAAGCAAGAGAAGAGGCTCATGACTTAGGAGATTCTAGTTGTCCTTCCTCACAATACTGTCCCCATGAAGAGAAGGTAAAGAACAATGGTATGTAATGTGTAGATAGCAAGATAAGAGGCTCCTAACTTGGGAGATCCTGGTTATCCTTCATCACATATCTACTCCAAAATCATTACCATTGCATCAAATAAAATTGAAGTTCAAGAAATGATACATGAAATGCAAAAATGATGATTTTAGCTATGATTCATAATTTGTTAGAAAGAGAATTTAACTTAAATTATTGTTTTTCCTTTCATATCCAAAATTTATTTTAAACTATCATCATCCAAAAATCACACAAAAGGTATCACACATAACTAAAGAATAAATCTGAAACAGGAAATACTGAAATTAAAATTATGCTAATGTAATCAAAGTGTACCTTGGTATGGGGGCCCTCCAACCTTGCCTTGTACACCGAAGGAACTGTGAGCTACAGTTAACTTATGAAAATATCCACACCATGAACAAAAATTTAGAACAATAGAAAGTATTCTTCAAATTATCAAAATGTCTCCAATAGTCTCAATACAAATTACATATTTGAATGATTCATAAACTCAGTTTAAATAAGCAAATTATCAAGAAACTTAGCTACAATAGCTCTAACACTATTCATCTATCCTAATCAATCCATCAAGGTCAAAATCATTAATTCTAGTTCACAAAATTATGTAAAATCGCAATAAATAATATTCTACCCCTTTTTAATAGGTATTTCTGAATGACACGTCAAGTTTGACCAGCTTTGACTAGGCCTATGTTTGTTCAAATTGACCGAGCTAATAGGTGTTCATCCATCCATGGTTTGCAGGCTTTCCAAATATGTGCTCATCTCTCACCCAGGTGTCCTACATGTATGAATTTAACGGAGCTATTAAGAGAATTTTTAGTGCAATCCAAAATTACTCTCAAAACCCAATTTTAAAAAAAAATGTAAAAATTGGAAAACTTAATTTAGTTAACTGAATATGAAAAATAAGACTAAAATGAGATATATATAGGTGAAATAGGATGGAATATGGTGGTAAATAGATTGATTTAGGATAGGCAAAAAATGACCAAAATAGTTTTTTTTTTTTTGTATGATTAAGGTTAATTACACAAAGTGTTGTTGGTTTCTTATAAAATCAATGATGGAAATTGAATTGAGTAAAGTTATTCCAATTAAATTTATAAAATAAATAAATTGCTACTATGATAGGTTTTTTTGGCAAGGCGTTATTGATTTCTTATAAGTTAAGTGGTGAAAATTCTAAAAAAACATATATATTATTAATTTTTTTTGTTTCCATTTAATACAACTTTTTATTAGAGAAAACCTTATTCGTTTCTCACCAATTTAGTGGTGAATATATATACACACACACACACACACACACACACACAGAAACTTCTTTCAAGTTTCTAATTGTGATTCTTGACAACTTGAAATAGAAATAAAAATAAAAATAAAAATCTTCCTGACATTGTAGGATGAAAAATAGTTTAATCTATTTAGCCATTTTATAGTTGAGAAAATAAGGGGATAGGTTCTGCAAATTGTCTGATAAATTCAACTTCTAAACCTTTAATATAATATTTAGTATATTCCTTGATGAAAAAATCTATTATTTTAATTAAAAATGCATAGGTATGGCAAACCTACATTTTTGTTATATTGTAGATAATTTCTTTTAATAAATTGACTTAATTTGTATTAAAAATGGAAATGATGCATATTTTTTTATATTTTATATTTTTTATTTTAATTTTTTTTTTATTAATTTTTTCTATATTTTATACTAGAGGAATCAACAACCGCGGTGGTATCGTACTCACGTTACATGGGGTTGAATCCCATTGGCTACCTCTATAACCTCTAAGAGGGTCCGCCCAGGTTGCCTTGAACGTCCCTCGAGTATTCTTGGGGTTTGAACTCATGACCTGCATAGCAGCACGAACGACTTAGAAAATCGTTCGCTTGCCACTAGACCAAACCCCCACGGCCGGAAATGATGCATATTATCTCAATGCTTAAAGAAAGATGAATTTTGTTATGGTTTGATGTGAAGTCGATAATGCATATTACCTGACTGAAAGAAAGATGATTTTGCTATGGTTTCGTGTGAAATCAATTGATGTTGCCCTATAAGAGAAGATATATTCTTTAATATAAATGTTATATGGAAATATTTTTGAATGGTTAGAGTTTTAATTATTTTTTCTCAATATGTCTCGCAATTTTTATATTACTGTGTAAATAAGAAGCATATAATGCATTTTATGTCTACATTTTACATTTTTGTGTTTGGTTAAACCAAATCAATATGACAGTAAAAGTATTTTTCCATTTAAATAGTATAAATTTGATGACAAAAATATAAAGATAATAAAGTTTGAAACAACTTAGAGCTTTGCTAGAAAACTTATAATCAACTTCATCTAGGATTGCAATAATGTTTCCACAATTATATATGAATTTTTTTAAAGAATATGCATATATTTTGGTTGGTGAATCCACCTTAATCATATCAAGGACTTATCATCCTCTTGAGAGCTATAAAAATAGAAGTCTCTAAGATTTTTATCTAGAATCAACACCTCGTCAATGATATTTCTTGTCTGCTTATGCATTTCATCTATGCACCTTAAAATATCTTAGTGGGCTATATAACACTCAACTACCACATCATCCATTATGGTTTTCAAATGTTAATATACGTCAACAATTTAGGTATACCTAGTTTGTCTCATTCTTGTGTTCCCTATGTTAGGAGCCTACCCTCCAACCTCCTCCTAAACCTTTGCATCTATCATAAACCTCCTCTCTCTTCCGACTTCTCATTCTACATCATGTACCTCTCTTCAAATTTTATGGGGGGTAGATTACATCTAAATAGTAGATAAATGTTCTATAGAGGACTAGGATAGAGAAGTGGAAAGTTGATGAGAGCCCTTTTCCCCCTTCATCTCCTTGAGTGAGTTTGATAGACCATTTTAACAAGGAAATTGAGCAAATTCACTAATCTAGAAGAGGGAAGAGAATTGTAAGGGAAATTGACTACAAAACTCGTTGATTGGACTTGTGGAAAGTGAGGCTAAAGAGAATAATTAAAATAGGACCACAGAGAAAGGTGAACCAAAGGATCCAAATAGAGGATGTAGAAGATGTAGTTGAAACAAAACCCTAATCAAACCCACTCTAATCTAGGAATAATGGGAATATTTGATAGGGTTCTCCAAGGAAACCTAAACTTAAAAATAGAGAAAGGAAATATGAACCCTTGACAATAACGAGCCATGAAAAATAAACTCACCTCCAATATCACATACACAAAAACCAATTGAGAAAATGAATAATAATACTACCAAGAAAAGCTTTGGTAATGAAGATAATCCAAAGAAGAGAAATCCACTAGAAATAGACCTAAAACTTATAGATAAAGCAAGGAACAAGATTTTTTTTACTAGAATTCAATTGAAATCCCTTCTTCTTGCTTAAAATTGATGATTCCACGAGTGGGAAAACAATGAGAGATTCCTAACCAAAGATTAGAGACTCCTTTATGTTTGGCGAGCTTCCTATCCAAAGATTAGAGACACATTCTTTAAGTTTGGTGAGACTAGGAAACTATGCCTATTAGAGACCAAATATAAGATATTGAACAAAAATAGGAAAATTCCCAATCCATTGAAAAACTTCTAAACTTAAAGAGTAGAGACTTCTTCTTTAAGTTTAGCGAGACTAGGAAAATAATCCTATTAGAGACCAAATATAAGGTATTGAAAAAAAATAAGAAAAATTCCCAATCTATTCAAAAACTTCTTATCTAGAATGCCAACCAAAATAAATATATATAATGCCAATTAACGAAAAACCTAATAAATTCTTTACTTAATACCAACATAAAACTCCAAATCTACAAAGTTTCACCCCTATCTTATTCATAAAATTGTTCCAATCAAATACCTCCTATACCATAATTCAATAATGGGGATTTCATCATCCCAATCCACCAAATCAAACTTAAAGTTTCAATATGAAATCTCTCAAATACATGAGACCAAAATAGATATTAGCACCAAATAAAAGATGACATGAACCTCCCACTTTCATTTCCATTCTCTTAAATAAATACATTTTGTACACTATAACTATAATTAATCGCCCACCATGGGAATCTTAAAAAAGTCTAAAAAAGCTACAAGTCTTTGCAAAAAACCGGCTAATGAGAGAATATCATATAGAGTTGAGACTGAATGATGGCTAGATATTTAATCCCATAACAACGCGTGGACATTCTATTAGATATTCGTAGCTGGAGTTGTGATTGGTATGTATTCATTCGAGATTATATTAGTTTTATTTTTTGTAAATTTAAATTATATTCATATCAATACGTGATGTAATAGTGTCTTATCATAGTAGATTTCACGATAAAATGGAAGAGAGGAGTTAGAGTTGTCATTTGTTATTTTGTGAGTTTATTTATGAGCGCGAAATAAGAAATATGGACGAGGAAAGTGAGTGGAATATTGAAATGGATTTAATAGTGAATTTGTTATTATAGCTTTGTAACTAAGTTATGAAATTAAATATAAAAGTTCTATATAATTTATCTATCATTACGTTTTAATATTATAATATTTTTATAAATAATAATAATAATAATAGAATTTGTTATTATAGGTTTTTTTTATTATTTAATGAAATTAAAAGTTTTATAATTTTGTTTTGTATCCAAGTTTGTGTAGTACATAATGAATTAAACAAAGTCTTTAAGTAGAAATTATATGGTAGAATTTTTTTGGCCGAAGCATTTGAAGTCAACAAGTGTGATTCATCATGAATACCACATGAAGAAACAAAACATGGCAAACAAGTGTGGTTCATCATAATTACATCATAATTACTAGATGAAAAAAAGACCATTGCAAAGTCTTAAATAGAGAGCAATGTAGAGACATAATTTCAAGTAACCCCTATAATTATATTATTT
>APFE030451723.1:18035-30851 GCA_000404065.3 Pinus taeda | reverse complement strand
ATTTATTAATAAAATTATAAACAACTTTAAAGAGAAAAGATCATAATATGTCCATCACATTAAAATAAATTAAAATAATATGTTAAATAATAATGATTCCTTTTCCCAAAGAAAAATTAGAAATTTCGTTAAGAACAAACATTACATTTTGTAGATGCATATGCATATTCAGATAATTTTTATAGAGAGTCTATCATCTTCCACAGAAGCAACAAATCTAGTTACCTATATCCATGCACAGAGGTAATAGGCCAAAAAAATTGTGATAAGTGTCCATGTAAAAATGCTAGAGACCCAAAAAGAAACATTATATCTTAATCCACGTAGGGAGATAATATCCAAAACAAAGTATTGTGCTATTCATATAGATAGCCGCGTACGAGATCATTAACTATGAGAAGAAATATGTACAAAAATATGATAACAGAAGCCGTGTATCTTAATCCATAATGTCCAAAAACAACGGGTGATAGTACTGGTAATGAGCTCCATCATTCTATTCTCATATCAACGAGATGCCCCATTCCTAGATTGCAGCTTCTTTGGAAAGGCGGTCAACATCTGTGTTCTTCTCCCTGAAGTATTGGAGTCTCCGGAGGTTGTCGTGGCCAGTGTGGGAATTGGTAGCGGAGGACGATGAGGCGGCCTGTAACGCTCCCTCAAGTTGTTCTGAGCTGGCTTTGTAGTCTTCAATCCAGGAGCAGATAATGCACCTGATCCTTCAAAGCATGGAGTGGTGTTCCTAGGCATATCTTGAGAAGCCCTAGGCTGTTCCTCCCTTGCTCGATCTCCATGAGACTGTGCTTCCTGCTCGTGAGATTCTTCAAGAGCCTATCTAGCAGCCTTCCTAAAATTCCACCCATTCAGAGGGCAGTCTTTGAATAGGTGCCCCACTTTGTGATAGCGCCTACACCTCAAGGGTACCCCTTCATAGTCCAACATCTATCGCCTTGTAGCATTCCTCCATTGAATGTTGATGTACGCAGGAATTCCTTCTGAGAGGTCAAGGTGCACTAAAATCCTCGCATAGGCCATTCTTCCAGTGGTTTGAAGAGAGGCATCAAAAGTAAGATAAGATCCCATTACATCCCCACTTTGCTTGAAAATCTACTCTATCTTGAAATGACATGGGAGGCCTAGAAGATGCACCCACATAGGCCCAACCTCAACTCCTTCCTATTCAAGATCAAACATCGGTGTCCACCTTCGAAGAAGGATAGGTGCTCGTCAATGTGCCAAATAGTGGAAAGAACCTAGTTCGTATGTGCAAGACATTTAAATCTTAGGGCAAACCATCCCTTGAAAATGGTTTGAACCCTAGGGGTTACGTTAGATGATTACCCCAAACATCCATTACCCATTTTTGCAGCCTTTCCACACTGTAGTGCCTTCCTTTGACGCGTCCCAACAGTACTTTTTCTGTTGATTCCATTGACTTCATAAACGGTGTATCCTCAGTAAGTTTAATGAAGATACCACTGCTGCTCTGTAGGAGACGCCTTTTCCTCTTGGATGCCCCTATGCATCTGCTACTCGTGCCTTCAGTAGATCTACCACTCTGTACTGCTGAATGTAAGATCGAAGCCCTTGATGTTGAAGGTCCTTTTACCCGAATGGTGTCAAAATACCTTGAAATGATGCCAATTCCTATAAAATTGCGAGGTAGTGGAGTCCCCGAGTCCAAGCGAGCACACAAAACTGACGTCTAAGTGTCTTGTTCTAGTAGATGTCCTGCTAGGGGTTTGTCGAGCCTCGTTGCAGAGTTAAACAAACCCAAGCCCTGCCCTAGGGTTTGAAAGCTAGGATTTCATGAGTGCTCAGATATAGCCAAGGTGCAGGGAAAGAGAGGAGGGGCGGTGAAATCCTGAATAGCCGAGGCTCCTTTTGGAAGAGAGATGGAGGGTGTGCACAACCTAGAGATGGTGGTGAGGGCTTCTAATTTCACTGTAAATTCATGGTGAGATGAGAAAAAATCTTCCACACTCGTCCGAGGCTGAGTCCAAATGGGTAGGTTCTCCACAGGATCCGCGAAATAATCAACAATGTCCTCCATAATTGTCAAAACTACAAGCTGACTGCTACCTACAGTATCGATTCAAGCAACAGAGAATGTGAGTCAAGGACCGATAACCATGTAGGGTTAATACAAACTAGCTAGAATGTTGTGGCCATAAATAGCTAAAGGGAGAGGTAAGGTAGGCGTGGGGGTTTTCAGAAACACGGTTGTGAACCATGGTCACTCTCCAATCCGTGGGACCTGTGAATGGGTCTGCTTTGAAACCCTAACCCCAATCACTCGTCATCTCTGAGAGCTCCCTTCATCCCTTAAATAATAATGATTAATATTGATAATCAAGATATTTTAAAACATATAATTAATAAACATATACAAACTTAATAAAGTTACTTAATAAAATATAATTAGAAATACTAATAGTTTCTATATATTAAGATGTGAAATAGATATAAAATATAAGTTTTGATTATAAAATAAGAGGCTTACATTTTGAAAGATTTGATTCCACTTAATATTAGGTAAATCCAAAATAAAAAGTAAAAAGAAATGGATGATAATTCATAATTAAATTCTTAAAATATCAAGATTCTTTTTAAAATTAAAAATATATACCCTATGTATTAAGCTAAAAATTAGTAATATTTCAACCAATTTAACCTTTTTAAATAAATTTAATTGGAAAAAAAGCTACCCAAAAAAACATATAATTAATAAAAATATACAAACTTAATAAATTTAATTAATACACATGTAATTAAAATACTAATATTTCTATATATAAAATGTGAAAATATATATAAAATAAAAATAGTAGTTATAGAGTGAGAGATTTAGCCATTTGAGAGATTTGATCTTTCTAGGTACTTGGGAGATCCATAGTTAAAATAAAATGGTGCTTATGTATAATAAAATTTTGAAATACAAAGCACTTTTAAAATTTAAAATAAAATCCAACTAAAACAATAAAATAAATTAGAAATACTACTACTTCTATATATAAATATATGAAATATATGAAATATGAATATTGTTTATAAAGTAAGAGGTTGACACTTTGATAAATTTGATCCATGTGAGAATCAAAATGGATTTTGGATAATGCACAGTAAAACTCTAAAATATCAAAATATTTAAATCACTTTATAAAATAAATATAAACAAGTAAATTTTTTATAACTAATGTACTAAGCGATAAAAAAAAATTAATATTTCAAACATTCTTTTTTAAGACTTTTAAATAAATTCAATTGCAAAAAACTACCCAAAAAACATATAGTTAATATATATATAAAACTTTAATAAATTATATTTTCATATATATGTGTGTGTGTGTCTATACATAGAAATTTTCACATAGTTTAATAATCCCAAATTAAATCTATAATAATTTGAGATAGTTGGGGAGATCCAAAGTTAAAATAAATCTATACATTAACATAATAAAGTCCTAAAATATCATAACACTTTTAAAATTAAACTATAATTAAACCAAATTAATAAAATAAGTAATTTTCTTTTATTAATATATTAGACTAGAAAACCACTATTTTTTTTTTCATTTTAATTTTTTAAATATATATATATAACAAACCAATCTACTTGAAAAAACATGTAAACAATTCACATACATGTAAACAATTCACATAATCGTTTTTTTCAAAATATAGTACATATTTGTATTCATAACACTTAAACCAGAGGTTTATAGAAAAATTAATTTTAATACGGACAAAAATATAATACATGATTATATTCCTAACACATAAACCATACATTTATATGAAAATTAATTTGAAGACGAGACAAAAACACAATACATAATTATATTCCTAACACATAAACTAATTAATTTGAATACTAGTTTTTTTCTAAAATGTTCATGGGATTTGAATTGATGACATTTTCTAAAAGAATATTTTACCAATACCTACACTCATTCACGGTAAACTCAAAACCCTTTAAAGCATATACATTCATTCACCCTAAACTCAAAGCCGATTCGCCCTCAACTCAAAGCCTGGTAAGTTAAACACATTTTCTCCCTAACCTATAGGGAAATCTCCCTTTCTTCTCCTACGAGTAAGCCTTGTTTCATTCACTCTTCTAAGGCTCAATCATGCACGCTTGTTTCTAATTTTCGCAGTTCAAAAAAGTTAGATGTCAAATATGTAAGTACTTCTAATGTCAGTGAAATGGGGTGTAAAGCCAAACCCTCAAATTTTAAGCGAGGCATGTTATAACCTATAACCCTCCGTCATTTGCAGGGCTAAAAATTATCTGGGTGGTACGTAGGAGGAGTGTCTCTATAACGTGGGGAGGGGAGTAAGAATATAAGGAAAACAACTTATTTTTGTTCTGCTAAGTTTATTTTCCTTGCTCAATAATAACAAGAGGGAAAATTTTAAGGATGGAAATTTATAGTAATGTTTAGAATCTTTGGCGAATTTCACTAGTCTATGATATGCAATCTATAAAATGTTCTATGGTATTTCTATAAAAATATTCAAATTTATCATAATTTTATATAGCCTCTATATAAAATTTTAGCCATTTTTAAGGTAAAATAATTTTCTACTATACAATTTGGGCGAAACATTTTTAGATAAAATGGAAGTTAACGATTTCTTTTGGAAAAAGCATGGAAAGTTAGCCCACTTGCGAATATTAGCCCCTAAGATTTTCATTGCTCAATAATTTACTCACGTCTGAAATGAGATTACTAAAAGACAGTTTCACCCAACCCCTTAGTGTGAATCATTTTTGTTTGTCTCTCTTATCCCTCACACTCAAGACCTTCCCACCCCTTAGTGTGAGTCATTTTCGTTTGTGTCTCTTAGCCCTCGCATAGAAGACCTCGAGACCCCTTAGTGTGAGTCATTTTTGTTTCTGTCTCCTAGCCCTCACAAACAAGGCCTCCAGACCGGGACAAAGCTTTTACTATTTTCACTCAAATAAAACTATTCGAACTAAACGAAAAACATGAAGTCATTGACAAAATAATATCACACATACTCAAAACAAGAATCAATTTGACAAAGAAGACATTCAAACCCTAAAGGTCGAACTATATACTATTACTAATGGTATTTTTTTTGTTTTAAAGTGTTATATATATTTCAAAAATTTATATTTATAGTCAAAAACCCGAAAGTGCATTATCCCACCATGGCTTAATTAAAAGACTATTGGTCGCTCAGCTCAGGAACATGAAACAGTCGTGGGAGGATTTCCTAATTAAGGAATTTTCTTGGCAAGAAACCGAGTCTAAGGGTTGACAATGAGCAGTAGGTTGCTCCCTGAAATTAGATGATGCCACACCCTTGTCCAAATTTGAATCTACACCTACCCACTCTCCCACTCCTATTTCTAAACTTCCCTAGACAGCCAATGATAGTTTCAAGGATGGCGAAAAAGAGGCTCCTGTGGAAGGCTCATTGGGCTCACAAAGGGAAAGAAAACGAGATCACGTTAGGCCAAACCAACCTAAGTTGGGCCCCATTACAAAAAGTGATGGATTCAAATCCCTGCAAAGCCTTCCCTAAATCGCGAAAGCCCCACACCAAAGTCCAAATGTCCACAACCCATGTTTCCCTTCAAAACTCCTTTGGATTCTGCGACTTAGACCTCTACTCAAGGCCGCCGTCAGACTCGGAGCATGGCTCAGAACGTATCCATATCTCATCCTCCCATGATATTGATGTCGAGCAATTTGAAATAACCCTTGAAAGAGAGCCCACTACCATGGTCAAGGTGAATATCCCTGCGGATATTACATGAGATATGGAGAACTTGTCTCGAGCCCAACTTTCAACAAGGAGGAGCATCATGAAGCCCACTCCGCATCATTCTTCCCCAAGAGAACACAAAGGAAAGTCGCCTAGAGGTAGTACATCGTAGTAGTCGACGACACCAACTAGAGCTCCTACATATAATGCTGAAGAAAACTTAAATATCCCACTTGTCAAGTTACAGAAAATGATTACCAAGCTCAAAGAATAGGCCAACAAATATAATGTTTTATTCCATTTCGTCCCGGATGTGAACGAGCAAGTGTGAGACTCCAATATGAAGTTATATGCTCATAATGATGCCTTGGCCAAAAAAAAGAAGCAACTACTACAGCGGAAAGGGGCAAGGAACAAGCATGCTAAAAGATTGAATGCAAAAGGGTTAGCTCTTCAGTTTTAAAAATGCTCACCACCAATCAAATAGGGGATTGAGGTACTTCTCAAGATTGCTAGTCTTTGACCATAGCCTCTTTTTGGTTAAATTTTTTTTTCTTTTTGGTGGATGCATGAGGACATGCATAAGAATCTGTGTGGGAGGATGTTGATCCCTTGTTTTGTTCCCACAACTACTATTTTCCATCTCTATTTTGACCTTTTTGGCACCCCTAAACCTACTCACCTACCATTCTTATTCCCCTAAACATTGTCCTAATCTTACTATGAGGTAAAGTATTTCATGGTAACATTTTGATGTTTATTAGTTAATTTAAGTGGATATGAGTAACTATCCATAAACTAAATAATCACTATAGTTGAAGTGTAGATATTGTAGCATATGTGCAGGGTGATAATAGGAGAATGTAGACAGTGAACCATGGTTCCTCCACTTTCATACTCAAGAGTCATTTTGGGTTCAGTGCCTAACAACGTAGGGGATAAGAGGCCGTATACTTCTATATGGCGAGCTCCTACTAGCCATGCTTGAATGTGTTCGACTCGAGCCATGACAAAGGTCCTTGTTATCCTCTCTGAATGGAGCAAACACCAAGATTAGGATTGGTTGAAGGTTGTTAAACTAAATTGGGCAAGTTTTTCGAGCTATCCATTTTGAAGGAATGAATTAGCTAGGCTGTTAGGATTTACTATCTGTGATTCAGTTTGTTTTAACTTAGTTAATTCCTATAAAAGGGTGTTATGTAATACTTAGAAGCTAGCGAACATAAGTTAAATTGTTTATGTGTATCCTTGGGCTTATTATTTTTGAATCAAAGATGTTTACAATGGTTATGCATTAAGTTTGAGTTAGATTGTTTAATGGTTCACTGTGGATGATGAGTTAATTGTGATCAAAGTCTCTCACTTTCTGTAAATTAATCACCTCCCGAGGTGTGGCTAGGCCCACCCATCTCGGTTCAACTTTGTAATATTGCGTAGCAATATATTTGTGTGATAAATATAATTTCTCTTCAATTATTTGTGATTCATTATTAGTTTATGTGCTAGTTGGAGTTTTTTCTTAGTTTTGATTGATTGTATTATGCTGACAATATGATGCTTTTAAACCCCTTTGCTTCAGCGATCCAAATCTAGATCTTCAGTGTCAAGACCTACTTTGTTCATGGACAATGCACATTGTATTGGACTATCATTGTCATAGATGCATATGAAGTTTGTTGAATTACATTGTCATCTAATGCTTATCAGGAGCAGGATTATCCATTAACAATGCAGAAGATACTTTCAAATGCCTAAATTGGATAGCATATTCAGAGTTGAATTTGGATTGGGATCAATTAATTTCAAAATCGCTTCTCTTGTTTCCTCTAGTAATTGAATTGATTGACTCTCTTCCAGTTTGTTTTTGTAGATGTGTGCAACATAGGAAGTATTTGCTTTAGGTTGATTAATTAAATAATGCGATTGCCATGAACTTGGTTTAGTTTAAGTCGACTAGTTTTATGTTTGGTTATTTGCATGAATATGTATACAACAGAAGCATTTCTTTCAGAGTAATTGATTTCAATGATTTACTATAGCTTCAATTAGTTCGATTTGTCAAATGGATTTCTGGGTTGCTGATGCACGAGCCAAAGCCAGTAAATGCAAGCCATAGAAGACCAGGAAAGTTAAAGCCGATTTAAAGCAGAAAGCAGATTTAAAATAGATATATTATCTGCGTGCATGCATTATGTAGATTTCGAAAGAGGAAAATAGAAAAAAAATCTTCTTTAAAGCAGATCCAATTTTCTGGAATGATGAGGTTTAGTTAATTGTGATTATCTACCAGGAATGCAACGAGAGATTTAAGTAAGTTTGTTGAGTGATTTCCAAAGAGATTTTGTGATTCATGCCTTTGTAAATGCTTTATAAACATGTTCGTATGCGTGGGATAGTGGTGCACTAGTGAGAATACAAATGTAGCTGTGTGGATTTATTGGCTAAGGCTATAATACCTTAAAACAAGTGGTCATTTCAGGATCTATGGCGATCTAGTGTCGCTTCATTGTGTTGTAAGATTGTTGTATGCATTGATAGTAATCCTGTGTTGTGAACCATGTGCCTCTTATTTTCTGCGGAAGAGAGCACTATACAATGACATGTCAAGATATGTTTGTTGTGCTAGTTATATTCCCTGCAGTGGTAGTTGTGGTGAAAGTCGGTGTCCCGTAGTTATTGTTCGTCCCAGTATTGTCGAAAGCGCATACGCTCAATGTTTCCTTGGATAGACAGAGGGCCACAGAATGATTGATCCAATCATTATGTGATATGGCAAAGGTCAATTATCTTATTTCTTGACAGATGTTGTGCTCGATTTATGCACAGGCTAAGGCTTCATGTTTGTTCTCCAACAGTTGGCTTGTATCTTCTCTATTATTGCATGTATTGTTGGCAGTGATGAACTTCAAGCTGCCTCAAATTTATTAAATTGTTTGTCAGTTGGTGTTTACTGCACGGCTTGTGCATGCATGCAGACACAACACAAAATTGAACTCGGAATGAAGAATGATGGCATGATTTTAATGAAAATCCACGTTAATAAATTCAAAGGGTTAAAAGCCTAAAACGCTTCTGATGGGCTAGAAACCACAGTCCCAGGATCGAGATTCATATCTGAAAAGGGATTTTGGCTTACCCCAAGATCGTTTTTCATCAAGTGGTATGAGAGCAGTAAAAGATTATGTGGAAGGAGGTACAGTAAGGTATGGTTTTTATATTTTGTGTAGGTAGCAGCAGAGGAAGGTGAGAAGATTGCAATAGCCTAGAGTGTTTACGAAAAGACCAAGTCTAGAGGAGAGCTTGGTGAGGTAAGAGGCAGCAAGGAGGACATGCTGTTGGAGAGGTAGATTGTAGCTCGCAAGTTAAAGAATGTAGAAGACCAAGAGAAGCATATGACGAGGAGGTCATAAATTTTTGTGCCTCGGGAGTTTGATGCGAGAGCAAAAGCCAGCAAACGCAAGCCATCGAAGACCGGGAAAGTTAAAGCTGATTTAAAGTAGAAAGAAAATTTAAAACAGATATATTATCTGCGTGCATGCATTATGGAGCTTTCGAAAGAGGAAAATAGAAAATAAAATATTCTTTAAATCAGATCTAATTTGCTGGAACGATGAGGTTTAGTTAATTGTGATTATCTGCCAGGAATGCAACAAGAGATTTAAGTAAGTTTTTTGAGTGATTTCCGGAGAGATTTTGTGATTCACGCCTTTGTAAATGCTTTATAAACATGTTCGTATGCGTGGGATAGTGGCGCACTAGTGAAAATACAAATGTAGTTGTGTGGATTTATTGGCTAAGGCTGCAACGCCTTAGAACAGGTGGCCTTTGTATATAATCAAAGATATATATTATGTCAATTTTTTTATAGTTTAAATTTTCTATTGAATTCCTGTGTTGTGAACTTGTCGATCGACATCGATCATTTTACGATCGATGGTGATCTAATGTCGCTTAATTGTGTTGTAAGATTGTTGTATGCGTTGACAGTAATCCTGTGTTGTGAACCATGTGCCTCTTATTTGCTGCAGAAGTGAGAACTATACAATGACATGTCAAGATATGTTTGTTGTGCTGGCTATATTCCATGCAGTGGTAGTTGTGGTGAAAGTCGGTGTCCCGTAGTTATTGTTCGTCCCAGTATTGTCAAAAGCGCATACGCTCAACCTTTCCCTGGATAGATAGAAGGCCACAAAATGATTGATCCAATCACTACGCGATATGGCAGAGGTCAATTATCTTATTTCTTGACAGATGCTATGCTCGATTTATGCACAGGCTAAGGATTCATGTTTTCTCTCCAACAACTGGCTTGTATCTTCTCTATTATTGCATGTATTGTTGGCAGTGATGAACTTCAAGCTACCTCAAGTTTGTTAAATTGCTTGTGAGATGGTGTTTACTGCACAGCTTGTGCATGCATGTGGACACAACACAAAATTGAACTCAGAATGAAGAATGATGGCACGATTTTAATGAAAATCCACGTTAATAAATTCAAAGGGTTAAAAGCCTAAAACGCTTCCGATGGGCCAAAAACCACAGTGCCACTATCGAGATTCCTATCTGAAAAGGGA
The DNA here is from genome assembly GCA_000404065.3 of Pinus taeda. Classification (NCBI taxonomy): domain Eukaryota; kingdom Viridiplantae; phylum Streptophyta; class Pinopsida; order Pinales; family Pinaceae; genus Pinus; species Pinus taeda. The sequence continues at coordinate 20,535 of APFE030451723.1, read as the reverse complement.
TTTTGGCTTACCCCGAGATCACTTTTCATCAGTTGTTAAGTAGACTGCGTGGATTAACAGCAGAGTGCAAAATAGTGATATAGTTTTAGATTTTCAAAGCAATTTCCTTTGGTTCGTTTGGAATACTTGATTCCCATGTTTCATTTGAAGGCTTGGTTATATTTTCCATAGCTTAGATACTTGATTGGATTTCAAAAGCAATGTATTGGTTTGTTAAGGTTTCAAATATGGTTGTTTACATTTTGATTGATGCGACTATAGGGTAGTTTTGAGTACAGTTTCCCATAATTGTTTTGTTCGATTGCCATGTTTGAGTAGAGTGAGTGCTTGAATTTGTGGTTGCAGTCATGATCAATTAGGGACATGTATGCAGTTTACTTGAAAGTAAAACAGAGTGTCTAGATTAAGTGTTAAACAACAAGATTTTTGATTGTTCATAAGCTCGTATGGTTAATGAGTTTTGAGTACAATTTGGTTGATTAGTTAGAATTGGATTGTCATTACAAGTGGTAAATCTTCGAGTGTAGATTGTAAGAATTCGAACTTGAGTGTTTTAACTATCTTGTATGCAGTCTGTTTGATTAGGTATTCATTCTCATAACCTAGAGTCTATGGTAAAAAGTCAAGTTACTTATGAAGTCGAGATTTCAATTCGAGTTCCAAATAGGTTATGTTCATAGAAATATTAGAAGTTTTTATTTTGTCTATGCTAGCTAGATGTTTGATTTCTTTTGAGTTTGCAAGTGTTGTTGTGTCTATTTATGCAGCTCATCATTATAAAAGAAATGTTAAAACTCAGACCTAAAACTGAATAAAGGAAGCTCAACACACCTCGTGCTTACTAGCCCGAATTGACATATAAATATTAGGAGACTAATTCACCAATTTAATCTCTCAACACTCATTGAGTGAGTTTGATAGGCCATTTTAACAAGGAAATTGACCAAGGGAAGAGAATTGTAAGGGAGATTGACTACAAAACTCGTTGGTTGGACTTGGGGAAAAATGAGGCTAAAGAGAATAATTGAGAGAGGACCATAGAGCAAGGTGAACCAAAGGATACAAATAGAGGATATAGAAGATGTAGTTGAAACAAAACCCAAATCAAACCCACTATGATCTAGGAACAATGAAAATATTTGATAGGGTTCTCCAAGGAAACCTAAACTTAAAAATAGAAAAAGGAAATATGAACCCATGACAATAAAGATCCATGAAAAATAAACTCATCTCCAATATCATTGAGACAAAAAACCAATTGAGAAAATAAATAATAATACTACTAAGAAAAGCTTGGGTAATGAAGATAATCCAAAGAAGAGAAATCCACTAGAAATCAACTTAAAACTTATAGATAAACCAAGGAACAAGAAAAGACTTTACTAGAATTAGATTAAAATCCTACTTCCTCTTGCTTAAAATTGATGATTCCATGAGTGGAAAAATATCTAGAGCTTCCTAACCAAAGATTAGAGACTCCTTCTTTAAGTTTGGCCACACCAAGAAACTATACCTATTGGAGACCAAATATAAGATATTGACAAAAATAAGAAAAAATCCCAATACATTGAAAAACTTCTACACTAAGAGTAAAAACCAAAATAAATATATAAAATACCAATTAACTAAAAACCTAATAAATTCTTTACTTGGTAACAACATAGAACTCCAAATCTCCAAAATTTCACCTCTATCTTTATCATACAATTGTTCTAATCAAATACCTTCTATACTATGATTCAATGATAGGGACGTCATCAACCTAATCCATCCCATCAAACTTAAAGTTCTCACATACATGAGATGAAAGTAGATATTAGCACCAAAGTATATTAGGACCAAATAAAAGATGACATGAACCTCCAAGTTTCATTTCCATCCTCTTAAATAATTACAATTTGTCCTACTATAACTATAATAATCGCCCACCATGGGGAATCTTAAAAAGGGTTCGCCCACCATGGGGAATCTTAAAAAGGGTTTCAGAAAGCTTACAATTCCATTTGCAAAAAACGGTTAAGGAGAGAATATCATATAAAGTTGAGATTGGATGATGGCTAGAGATTTAATCTCATAACAATGCGTGGTCATTCTATTAGATATTCGTAGCTGGAGTTGTGATTGGTATGTATTCATTCGCGATTATATTAGTTGTATTTTTCGTCAATTTAAATTATATTCATATCAATACGTGATGTAATAGTGTTTTATCACAGTAGATTTCACGAGAAAATGGAAGAGAGGAGTGAGTGTTTCCATTTGTTATTTTGTGAGTTTGGTTATTGGTTGAAAAAAATTATTTATTATGGTATAATGTGAAACATATTGATGTCAATTAGGGTTATATTTATGCGCTTGAAATAGGAAATACGGACAAGGAAAGTGAGTAGAAACTTCAAATGGATTTAATAGTGAATTTGTTATGAAATTAAATCTATAAGTTCTATATAACGTGGTCAGCAAATGGTTTAATATGATTAGGTTTTAACATTATAAAATT
>APFE030451721.1:27244-56901 GCA_000404065.3 Pinus taeda | reverse complement strand
ACTACTATCAGTTGTGACTATAGTTGTGCATGAGATTTGCACAATCATTGATTGAGATTGCCAATGAGGATTGCGCAGTACAAGCCAAGGGAATTTGAACTTGGATCAGATCTATTCTCACAGAGGATTGCACAGTAGATGTGGGAAAACAGTGGAGGAGATTTGAACCTGTGACTTGTTCAGATCTGAGCTGGTTTGTGTGTAGCAGGTGCAGATAGTATTGAGTACTTGTGAGGAGTATTGTACTATGTGTTGTTACATGTTCTCTATCATTATAATATACAGATAGTTGAGGGGTTTTCAGCTGTATGCTTTCCCCATTACATACTGTGTTGATATGTGTGATTGATGTTTTAATGTGCACATGCAATTATTTTTTAATTCCGCAAATTAATGATCAATGGTAGAGGAGGTTATGTATTATGCATGTATTCTGCAAATAGTGTATAATCAGGATAATCTCTATGAATAAGTGTTATATTATTCAAAATTTCTACAACATGTGGTATAGATAGAACAACATGAAGAGGTACAATGTGTAATTAGGCTTGGCCAGTACCACACATAGGAAAAATATGTGTAATCTTGTTGAGGGGGAAGAATGAGCTCGATTAGTGTTAAGGGGATTTATTCAAGTTAGTAGCCATCGAATGCCTTAGCAATGTTTGGCACAATTATCGTCAATGCCAAAGGGGGAGATTGTTGGAAAAAATGTAGGCCTTGGAGAATCTTTGACAAAATGTTGTCCTTAGAGATTGTGGAAAGATTGATGGACATAATGTTCTCATTGATGTCAACTATCTCACTATTGACAAGTATGAATTCATTTATGTCAGGGAGAGTTGGATGGTATTTAAGGTATTTAGTTGAGAACCATCATAGTAATGGGATAAAGTGAAGAATTCCTAAAACTTATGGCTATGGTTGATGAAGGTATGTTGTAGAGGTCACTTTGTTAAAGAAAATTTTGTGCATATAAACCCAAGTTAGGTGCCCCCACAAAGTACATGGATGGATAATCCTCAGAGAGACCTTTCCAATGGTATATTACACTTAAGAAAGTTCCTAACATTTGTAGATATAATGTGTTTTGAAGTTAGGTGGTTAGCTTTAATGTTGAAGTTCGGAGGTCTGGGCCCCTTATGAAGCAAATAGGTTATCTATGGCTAAAGCATCGAACTTAAAACAATTTGGACTGATATGGATGTTCAGGCCAGGTAAGTTGTTCAAATATGTAGGTTCAAAATATTCCCAAACTAAAACTCATTTTCAAATTTCATGTGCTTTGTCCACAGATAAAGTGTCAAACTCTGAATAGTTCAGGCTCATTTTGATGTTCTAGTGAGGTAAGTTGTTCAATGATGTAGGTGCAGAAGAGTCCTAAATCAAAACTCATGGTCAGAGTTCATGTGTTGGTGAATTTCCAAAGTATGATGGGAATTCATCTCCGAAGTGTTGTTTTAAAGGAAACATAAGAAAATAACTCAAACCCAGTCTTTCCTCTCTATAAAGTTTTGATGACATGGCATTATAATGTAGTTATTAAAGTACGTATAGGTGCCGCAAAATAGACCGAGGTGATGACATGACATGTTGGAGAAGTGACACATGGAAGGAAAATATGGAGTCTTTGGATGGAAAAGTGGGAAAAATCCATTTGACATGTGGCATCATTCAGATGTTGCAATGTGGCATGATGACATCACTATGACATGAGAAGCGTTGTTAGAAAATGATGTGGCATAGTGTTGGGATTTGAGTTAGCAGATCAAGTTTTTGGAAGATTTCCTTTGTTTTAGAATTTCTAACATTACACTAAATCCCAGATTATGGCACCCTTAACAAGCATTAGTTCGAGACTTCATCATTTAGGTGATTTTATTGAGCATAACAACAAAAAGTTCCAAACCTAAACTCAAGCATATGCACATCAATCGTAAAGAACATGGTCACATTTTTGGTCATATGGAAAAGGTGCTAAAGTCTCCAAGAGTTTAGATAGTTAGAATTTGGTGTTGAGTTCAATTATGAATTAAAATATTTTGTTACATAGTTGTACAATGGAGAACTACAAGAACAAAGGATTTGATTTCTTGATGACAACTCATGGATAATGGCCATTTGTGAGGAAATTAAATTATTGACATTACACAAATATATAAAGAGTTTATCAAAACAAGGCTAAGAGAAAGTGTGAGATGTTGCAATGGGTAAGAATTAAAGATAATATTTTACACTCTCTAGCTTAGAATAGGGCACCAAGATTATAGAACCATAAGTTCATAGGCTGGATGTGAGCTAACCGAGAGATGAATTTCCTCCTCAAGTAGTATAACATTGAATGAAGTGCTTATATCAAGCATATTGAGGAGCGAATGAAGCTCCTATTCTCGACTAGTGTGGGATTTTTCTTTAAAAAAAATCCACAGGGTCATGAAGTGCAGAAGTAGCCAGAGTGTGAATGTGAATTGCGTAGTGAGAGCAACAGAGCATGATAGAAAGTGAATTGTTGAAGTTTACTATTGTAGATGGTGGTAGTGTGTGCTTGTACAAGAAATATAATTTTGGTGATATCGAGGAGCTACAGCAGGGAGGTGGGTTCAGGAAGGCAATAGAATTATTCAGAAATAGAATAAAAGAATATTGATAGAGGCATGAGTTTGAAAATCCTATGAAAAGAATAGTTCCAACTGGAAATAGTAGTTTGGTGCCGGCAAAAATTTGAAGTTGACACCTCTAGAAAGTTGGTGCTTACAAATATCAAGGGGTTGGAGCCTTCTGTGAATGCGTGCTCACAAAAGAATTGATGTAATAACAGTTAGTGCTTTCAATTTACATCATAATAAATAGAAGATTTGGTGGTTTTTCTCCCAAAAGGGTTCCCATTTTAAATCAATATGTATATGTATGAATGTATAATTTATGTCTATAGATTGCAGTTGATTAATTGATTGGTTAATTAAATGAAAAAAATTATAATTACTAATTCACACACCCCCCCCCCGGGGGAATTGTTAATTCCTAACATAATAAGAAGCCACTTTAATTAAAGAAAAAACCTACTTTCTGAGATCTAAATATTTCAATTCATAGTCATGTAATGTTTTTCTCATGCATAAAATAGGAAGTTCATTTTCTTTTGTATTCTTTTGAGTAAGTAAAGAGGAAATAGTTTTATTCAAAACAAGGGAGCAGAGTATGAAGTCTCGTTCAAAATATAGACTTGTTAGTAGTAGGGCTATTTTAATCTCTTGTTTAATATTTGCAAAATCCATTTGTGTTTATGGATTCCATTTAAAAGCTTGATCCTCTTTTAACAGCTCAATAATTCAATTCAATATTGAAGCAAAATCCGGTATCAATCTTCGAACAAAATTTACCTTCTTGAAGAAAGATTAAACTCCCATTTGGGAAGTTAGAGGTTGCAAATTATTTATGGTTTTAACGCTATCTATATCAAATATTATTCCTTCTTTTCTCACTGTATGGCCCAAAATATTTCCTTTTGATATTGCAAACAAATGGTTCCATGGATTAAGAGATATGCCATACAATCTACAATGTTGGAAAACTTGTCTCAAATGCATGATATGTCATTCCCTTAATTTTGAATGGATAGTAAGATCATCATGGTAATCATCGATGAACTTACCGATCATCTATTTAAATACATAACCCATATGTCCTTCTAATGTAGCTCTAGCATTTTTTAATCCAAAGGGAGTCCTAGCATATGAAAATGTCCCTCATGATTTTACAAAATTACTCTTGTATTGATCATATTTGGCAACTAACACCTGATTCTATCTTGCGAACCCATCAACTATTCAAGTTAAAGCAAGACCAACAACTTGTTTGAGGAGAATTCATGTATTGAGTAGCGGATAATTATATTTCAAAGATGCTTTATTAAGATCTAAAAACTAAACACAAATCTAAAACCACCATTATTCTTTTTTACTACTATAGCATTGGAAATCAACTTAAAATCTTTATAATACATGCCTTTTTCATCTTCTCAACTTTGATTTTGACTAGTGGCTTCAAATTTGGATCTATGGATCTAGTCTTCTTCCTAAAAGGTTTTCCACCTTCTTTGAGTGGTATCATATGCTGGAAAATGGACATACCATATTCTTTCAAGTCATAATAAGTCCATTCAAAGACACCTTGCAACTCATTGAATAAATCAAGTTATTATTGAATTTATTTTTGGGCATAGTTGGTTTACAAGTTTAGATATTTTAGGTTTTTTTATGTATCAATATTAATCTTTTGAGTTTCTTGAAATTTTATTAAACAATATTATTTTTTAAGATTCTCGTTATTATTAATAATTTCTTCTAAATAAAGACTGGAAATTGATATATCTTCTTGGGAGAGAGGGAATTTTTACATCTTTGATGAGTATTGTGTTTTTATGGTCCACGTCATCTTGGGGATAGGTAGAATCTAGATATTTTTATAGCATGTATTTTGCATCATACATGAATTCTTTGGCATGCTCATCATTTTCAAACATTTGCCACTATCGCCATTACCAGGTATTGATGGGTAGTAGATATTCTCTACAGGAAAAGAAATTTTAGATATATGATCATCTAGATTAAAAAGGGATAATTCCACTACCAAGGAGTCATCCATTTGATTTTGTTCTAGTCGAGCAAATATTATGTCAAAAGGATTGAAATTTTTTAAGAATATCCCAAACCCTTGTATCATAACATTCCAATCGTTGTTTGTTTATATTAACTTTTTCTTGATTTGATTTAAGATCAATTCTAAATATCCTCTCACAACTAAATCTTTAATATGTATTTGAATGGTTGGTATTAGCCCTTTAGTTAGTGCCTCATATTCTACCTATTATTTGTGCAAGGAAACTCTAGACTAAAAGCATAAGGATAAATATGAGAGCTTGGACCATCAAATACTCCCCTAACTCAATTTACATAACTTAAACAAGATCCATTGAATGAAATTTTCCAAAATCCTAGAAAAATATCACTTTCACAATATTTATTTAGTGCTATATTGAGGACAACATAATTTTATATCCCTAAATCTAGGCAATTTTGAACAACATTTGATTTTTTTCCTTAAAGAAAATAGGTTTCCTTTGTTCTTTTCGGATTCTAGTAAGAGTTTTTTGCTTGACAATATCATATAGTTTCCATCATTCATGATATATCCTCTAATCCTATAACACCAATTATGACCAAGAACAACACCATAGGAAGCTAGGAGATCGAAAACACTATAGTGAATACTATGGTTATATGTGTTTCCAATCTTATCCTTGCACAAAAGTCTTTAATTTCAGCATAGGAAAGGACTTTTCTTGAATCTATAGCATAAATATTTTCTCTAACTTCATAATATTTAGTGCATTCTAACCTAAAGGACCCCATTAATAAAAGTGGCATGATATTATTTGTGGCTTTGTAGCCTACCATGGAATTATGAACAATAGAGTCCCGATTTTCAATAGGAATATAAATAGGAGAAATCTTTCATCTTACTCTTTGTTGAAATTAAACAGGTATTTCTTGACTACCAACCAAATCTACCTCTATTCTTAGATTTTATGGACCCATTTTCTACAAGATTTTAATAGGTTCTCCCTTTTTTGAGGCAGCCAAGAAGAGACAAAGTGATTTGCAACTTCCTAAATTCATCCAATATTATAAGGCATTTCTATTTTTATCTTGTTCCTTTATAAAATATGGAGTGCCTTGTTGTGATGTTGATTGAGGAGAATTATTTATATTTTTTCCTTTATCGAACTAATTATCTTGTTTAAATTTTCTTATTTGAGATTTTGCCAAAATCAATTTTTCTTGGTATTCTTTAGAATTTTCTAGTTCAACAAAGTCACCTGGAGCAATTATTTGCATATTTTCTTCATATTGCATTGATTATAAGATATAGGTTTCTTAAATTATTTAAACAATTAATGGATATAAATATTAATAATTTTCTTCAAACACATCATCTTCACCTAATAAAACTGCATTTGGATATATCCTCTAATCCTATAACCACAATCATGACCAATAACAACTCTGTAGGTAGCTAGGAGATCGACAACAACTATAGTGAAATTTGTGGTTATATGTGTTGCCAATCTTATCCATGCACAAAAGTCTTTAATTTCACCATAGGAAAGGATTTTTATTGAATTGATAGCATAAATATTTTCTCTAACTTCACAATATTTAGTGCATTCTAACCCCAAGGACCCTATTGTTGAATGGAATGATATTATTTGTGGTGGTGTTGCCTACCATGCAATTATGCACAATAGGGTTTTGATTTTCAATAGTAATATAAAAAGGGTAAGCCTTTCCTCTCACTCTTTGTTGAAACTAATTGGGTCTTTCATGACTACCAACCAGAGCTACCTCTATTCTTAAATTTTATGGACCCGTGTTCTCCAAGATTTTAGTAAGTTATCCCTTTTTTGAGGTAGTCAAGAAGAGACAGAGTGATTTGCAACTTCCTAAATTTATCGTATATTGTAAGGAAAATTTGTTGTGGTGTTATCTTGTTCCTTTATCTAATATGGATTTCCTTGTTGTGATGTTGATTGAGGTGAATTATAATATTTTTTCCTTAATTGACTTAATCATCTAGTTTGAGTTTGCTTATTTGAGCTTTTGTCTAAACCAAATTTTCTTGGTATTCTTTAGAATTTTCTAGTTCAACAAATTCATCATGAGTAAGAATCTGCATATTTTCTTGATACTGCATTGATTCTAAGATATGAGACACTTAAATTATTTCAACATTAATGGATATAAATATTCTTAAGTTTCTTTAAACACATCATCTTCTCCTAACACAACTACATTTGGATTTCGCATGCAAGATTCTTTTGGTCTATGTACTTCAAGTCTTTGACTTCTATCGGTTCATTCTCTAGGGTTTGGTAATCATCATTCTTCCTTCATAGGACAATTTTTGTGAAATAATAATATTTCTTCTCTTGAGACAAGTAATATCATTTTGCATTTGTTACAGTGTGTAATTAATCTACACAGTGCTTTCCTATTGTTTTGTTCTTGACACTTTGTATACAACATTTCTTATGTTTGGAGGTTGTCCTAAAAATCTTCTTTTCCAACTCCTTGGTCTTCAAAACTACTTCTCACAATTCCTTGATCTTGTAAAATTCCTCTATCAATTGATTGATCTTGTATCAACCTTGATGAGGAGTAAGGCTGAGAAGATAGTGTTATCTTAGATGCTCCCATCTAGACATGATGCCTACAAATTTCGATGATAACATTTGAGTAACAATATCCCCCCCTTGCGTTTATAGAGAGGTCACTCCCCTTTAACAAAGAACTTTCATATTCAATAAAATATAGAAAATGGTAGAGGCTTGAGATAGGACCAAACATTAAATATTCACAATGAGATAATACATATTGATATAGGAATTAAATAAAGTTTTGAAACCAATCATTTCCAGCATAATTTTGAGTAAAGAATCAAACATTTTGACATAAGAAAGTAATTGTGGAATGCATTTACAAATAAATTTAAAAGACATTTTCATTCAGACTCATTGGGATGAAAAGAGTTACACTCTTGCAATCTTCAAGCTTAAAAGTCAAATTTGAAAGATTATACTAGAGTTGGACTCTTGGTAGTTCTCGAAGGAACCTCTAAAAAATATTCAAGTGTTTAAATAAGATATTTAATATTCTAGAAATTAAAAATGCATTCATCCATTTAAGGATAGGAATGGGGCTCCCACTAACCATATAATAAAGAAAAAATAGTGTAGGAAAAACCTCTATTTTGTGTTGAAGACTTCTTCCATTTAAAATACTTGACATGTGCCTAAAACCTAACAATTGATATTGTTGATGAGTTATCTTGAAGTCGGTACATTCTTTAAATTATCTTCCAGCAATTACCCAATGGAATTTTGTAAAGGTGCAATGGTGACTTCTTGTTTCACTCGAACTTGAAGTAACTCATCTTGAATGCCTTTTAAATCATAACCAACTTGATGTACTATGTCAAATTGGTCTTTCTTGCTAATGAAATGAATTAATCACTTTTCAATTTTCTCTTTTAGGTAATCAACAAGTTTGTTGAAGTCATTCACTCATTTGATCCTGGCTATAATGGCTATTTAAGTCAATGAGAAATGTGCCTAATTTAATATCATGTATCTTAAGTCACATGAAGCATGCAATGGCCTTAATGATCTAATGCATCTTGAAAAAATGTCAAGAGGAGAATAATGAATATGAGAATTGAATATCAAATGTTACCAAGGAATTCCTCTAGTATCTACATGAAACAAGAGAGGAAGTGTAGGAATGCCTAGGTAGGGAATCATGTGAGAAAGACTATAAGGTAATGTAGGAGGAATTCACATGAGAGGAGCTCATGTAGGAGGAGAAATGAAGAAAAGGCATGTTGTAACTTGCATCAATGATAATGATTGGTAGGGATCATTATCAAGAAAGACCGTGATCAAAGGTACAAGAGCTCCAAACAAATTATACATACTCAAAGGAGGACAACAACAATGTTATCTAAGCAAAATCAATGAAAACTGGCTATGGCATAGAAGATTGGGACATCTAAGATTTTCTCAAATAATAAAAGCATGCAGGCTCCAGGAAATTCATGATCTTGCAAATGTCAACATCCCATAAAATACCATATGCAAACCATGTCAAATTCATCAGAAAACAATAGTTCACTTCATTGAAAAACAAGGGTCAGCAAGTAAGCCTTTTGAACTCATCCATACTAATTTATGTGGACCAACAAGGAAAAATTCACCTCGTGGAGAACAATACTTTATTTTATTTGTTGATGATTTGTCTAGGATGTGTTGGATAGGTCTACTAAAGCATAAGGATGTATCATTTGAAATGTTGAAAGCCTTCAAAGCTTTAGTTGAAAATAAATCAGATCAAAAAATCAAATGTCTCAGATCTGATCGAGGGGGACAATTCATATCAGATGAATTCTTTGACTTTTGTGAACAACATGGAATAAAAAGTCAATTCTCCATTGCAAGAACTCCTCAGCAAAATGGTGTGGTAGAAAGGATGAACAGAATAGTTCAACAGATGGCTCGAGCTATGCTAGATGAATCTGGAACTCCTGCAACCTTCTGGGGTGAAGCTGCAATTGCTGTCGTAACTATTCTCAACAAAGCGAATGTTCAGGTTGTTATCGGGAAAACTAGTGTCCATTCAGAGCTGCTAGTCCCACTAATACGGGTAGCTATCTTAGAAACAAACAAACTAAAGTTACTTGTGTTTTCCTTTATGAGAGATAGATGAGAGAGAAGTAGAGAGTGCCAACCTCAGTCTTTCGCTTGGCTCCTTGCTTGTTTCCTCCCTCCTTTGTTAGAGCTTTGCCACTCCATTGTCTCACTTCAAAGAAACACCTGTAGAGTCAAAGCAATATAATACCATCAGAGCATAGAGATATATAACCATAAACAATATAGGATCAGAAATATATAAACCATACAAATGCATATATCAATACAAGATTCATAAATATACAAGAATATGGAGAAAAACTCAAATAACTTTATTGATAGAAGTAGTAGAAGAGAGGATTACAACCCATTGGTCTGACCTAGCGCCATCCTCCTAGCATGAAAGCCCTCTTCACCTCATGAAAAGCTAGATCACCAACAATACAATGTTTCATAGAGAAACCAACAACACTTCCTTACAAAATACAAAATTCCAGCCTCTGGATCTCTAGGATGAGGGATCCATATATAGATATTTGCAGGTGGGTGAGTAAGCTTTTGGGATTTTGATTAGTGTCATTTCTCTGATAGTTCTCGTTTCCACTTGGATATTTCATGATTTCTTACTCATCCCTAGGCGAATTCAGAGAGGCAAGTGTCAAATGGGCAGTTTCTAGAAGATTCTCTGGGTTTCCACCAAGCCAACTGCCTCTGCCATTTGTCTGCTCTCACTCATCAAACCCTACAGAAGGACTTTTCAGTATGCATCGCACTTTTTGCATGGAGCAGGTGAGATGCATCATACCCTTAGCACTGAGCAGTCTGTATGGTCCAGTTTTGACCAGTTCTGAGTAGTTTTTCAGGGAGAACTTTTGGGAGATGATGTAATCAGCTGACCTTGTTCCTTTAGGGTATGAAACAAAACTTTTAGGGGCTTATAAGCCCTTGGTTTATGGACATATGAGATTGGGGTTGCAGTGCCCAAATATGTCTATAATAGTTGCCCCTGAAAGCATGAGGTCGTAAATCTCCTGATGTCAGGTGAAATGCTTTATCATGAGGATGTGAGGTTTTTCGAACTGGAAGGTGACCTGTAATAAGATACAATACAATACATTATCTTCATAATATTTTCATGATCTAGCTAAGGTGGGCATTCCCATGCTCAGCTTTATAAATTCATTTTCATGTACATAGGACAGACAACCATTTGTGTGGCAGACTAATGATTATGGTAGAGCCATCATCCCTTGGCTTAGATGATTATCTGTGAAGCTATGATGTACATTTGATGTATTTATTTTCCTGAATATATCGCAGTCCAGATGGATGAAACTAGATCCGGGGTCTTCAAACTCGTTCAATCTTCGCCCGAAGTACAAGTCAATCTGTGTGAAAAGATGTTTTGAAGTTGAACATGGAAAGACATCGCCTGATTACCAGCCAATGATGTAAGCTGTTAACAGGCATGAAAGGAGTCACCGATAATGATAATGACCCTCAAGGTACTGCAGTACAATTCATGTTGTGTGAATACATGAGTCGATGTCGAACACCATGAAAAATCTTTTGGTCGAAGGCCATTGATGTATACCTATCATCGGAAGTGAGAAACTTGCCATTGAGGCATGCAAGCTTCAATGTACTAAAAGGGTTATTCATGGGTCAACTTCTTGGATAATGAGCTAATGTCGAGAAGAAGTGACCCGTTGCAGGAGGGCCTTAATGAATCCCACATCTACGACATGAAATGGAGCAAATGATTTTGTGGAGGTGAAAACAATCTGATGATACAAGGTTCACGGTGGTGGTCATGAAAGAATGAAGCATGATGGTATTGCAGTGGATGAGATGTTAGCTGGGTTGGTGAATTCTCTAAGCGACTTCTCTTGAACATATCAATGATTGGTAGCGTAAACTCCAGCAATGGATGGTACGAAGGACCAATGATGATATGACTGGTGAACGGAATAACCCAACCTGACTCAATCATGGCGATGGAGTGAAAGTGTCATGTTCAAGAGCGACCTGCTACCAATAAATTTCTTCAAGTTTTCTTCCCAATTTTTCCCCAATCATTTCTGACCAGTACCTCTTTATTTTTTTCAAGCTTGAGGAGGATAACATATGTTTGTTCTATAATTTGGCCTTCGGGCAAACCTGTCACTATGTTTTAGCAAGACTAGCGACAGTGTAACTCGCTCTTGTCTATAATGGACAAGTTTGTCGCTATTGCTTTAATGATTTTAATGACAAAGATAACTCGGTCCTTTTCAAATTTAGAGATTCTAGAAAGAGATAGAAAGGCAACTGTAGTAGTCCTTTTTCGTAGTAAAATCCCTTAAGTCTGAAAAAGTATAAAATAATACGAAAGGGATGACTTTTCGATAGTTTTAATGAGCCGAACAAGATAAACGCTTGATCATTTTGTGTAATGATCCCTCAAGTCCAAAAAGATTAAAATATAGAGGAGGGATGGCACCTCTAATGACTTTAACAATTTGGAGAGGCCAATTGCTCGGTAATCTTTTCATATTTTATGAGTCAGATGAAAAGAGCTTAAAGAAAACTCGTCTTTGAGGAACGAGTGATATTTTTGGGTAGCAGCTGGTTCCAGGTGTTATAGACATTTTTGGGCACTTCAACCCCAATCATAAATGTGCATAAACTGAGGGATCCTAAGTCCCTAAAAGTGTTGCTTCACTGCCTAAAGGAACAAGATCAGCTGATTACATCATCTCCCAGAAGTTCTCCACTGAAACTGCTCATAAATGATCAAAACTGGACCATACTAAAAGGTCAATGCAGAGGGTGTGATGCATATCACCTTCCCAGTGTACAAGGTGCGATGCATACTGAATTGCTCCTCTGTAGGGTGCAATGGTCGGGAATGGACAAATGGCAGGGACAAAAATGTGAGGTGGAAGATCATGGAATCTTCCAGAAGCTTCCCCTCTGACACTTGCCTCTCTATTTTCGACCAGGGATGAGTAAGAGATCATCATTCTCCAAGTGGAAGCAGGAACTATAAGAGAGAGAACACTAATCAAGATCCCAGAAGATGACTCACCTCTCTGTAATCATCTATATATGGATCCCTCATCACAGAGATCCAGAGGCTGGAATTTTGTATCTTAGAGAGAAGTGTTGTTGGTTTTCTGGTTTACATTCATAGTGTTGGGTGATCTAAGCTTTTCTTGAGGTGAAGAAGGGCTTCCTAGCTGGAGGATGATGCTGGGTCAGAACATATGGTTGTAATCCTCTTGCTACTTTTCATCTTAATAAAGCTATTCTTGTTTTCTTCCATATTATTGTGTACTTGTTTATATATGCATTTATATGGTTAACGCACATTTGATCCTGTGTTATTTATGAATATAGATCTTTGTTTCTTCGATAGTAGTATGTTGCTATGATTCCACAGGTTCTTTTCAAAGCTGGGCAGACAAAGAAGAAGCGGTGAAACTCTATCAAGAAGGAGAGGAAATCAAGCACAAGACTCAGGTTGGTCTTCTTGGTTCTCCTCTTGTCTATTTTCATAAAAGAAAGCAATAGTAGACTTTACTTGTTTGTTTCTAAGATAGCCACCCATCTTAGTGGGAATAGCAGCATCTGTGTGGACACTATTCCCGGTAACACCAGGTAAGTTTGGAACTTTTCAATCACGGCAGTGTAAAGAAGATGCCTAACAGATTCAGTCATCGTAGTTGTTCCTTAAAAGTGTAAACAATCAAGTGGAGGCAGAAGATTGGCTAAAAAGTGGAGGTTATGGTAAGAAAACGACCAAGTCTCAAAAGCTGATAGGAATACAATCACAAAGGTTATTTACTGGAAGTGGGTTCATTTTTTAATGAGCTTAATCTCTGGGGGAACATATGCTCATTACTAGGTTTATTTTTAAACGAGCTTGAACTTTGCGGAAACATTGCTCATGCCAGTCGTATAATAAGGATATCTCTCATCAGTAGGTTCATTTTTTAGGGAGATTTCCCCATGCGCAACTTTGCTCTAGAGCCTTTTTTATGCAAGCTAGGAATGACCCACCTATGAGGTTAAAGGGTTGAGAGCCTACAAACTAAGAAAACAAGCCTACAAACTACGAAAATAAAAGGTTGTTTTTCACTTGCATGCAAAAGGTTTGCATTCCCTCAGATATAAAGAGAAGTAGAGTTTCCAGGTTACCATACGGAAGTTCTCGCATTAGCAAGATTGTTTTGTCCGCATTTGCCAACGAAACACTTCCTTGGCTTTGTCCATCGAAATGGACAAAGGTGAATGGTGTCAGTTCCAATCACATAACCTTTGATGAGGAAATGATATTTCCAGATTGATCCCATTTTCCTAAATGGACGAGTGTGTCAGATTGGTCATATATCCTACGAGGAAACGTACCATATATCTGAGGTTTTCCTGCCGAAGCAGACCAGGGTGCATGCCCCCTAGGTTTAGTCACATTCACCGAATAACTCGTGCTCATTAGGTGGATGGACTGGGGGTTGATGAGACATTCCTTGAGCAAAAAGACCAGTTAGGGATGGTATTTGACTATTAGCAATGTTTGAACTAGGAAATGAAAGATGGTCAACAAGCTGGACCACTCTGCCTTCATATAGGAAACACATCACCCTAAAGAGTGAGGAAACAATAGCTCCCATGCTATAAATGTAGTCATGTCGAAGGAGTAGATTATAATATAATGTCCCTTGGACTAGCATTATGTTCAGATAAATGGTTTCCTTCTCAAAGTTATAGGAAAATTTGGAAGGATCCCTGACGGTTGACTGATTCCTTTCTTGAAGCCTGACAGATTTTGAATCTCAGGCAGAAGCGATGGCGAACCAAGCACTTTCCAAACAGTGGAGGAAAGGATACTCACAGAAGCCCCTTCATCTATGATAGTCCCAACCATGATCATTCTATAAGCTTGTACTATGATTCGGAATGGTACATTAGATGGTAGGCGGGGTCTCCCTAGTAGATTCCAATCAAAGGAAATGACTAGATTGCTTGTAGGAGGGACCGAATAGATGATCGAATGAATCTCTGATGAAATTCCTTCCTACAGTAAAGGAACGGGTAGATTTCCCCTAGGTTCATCGGATTCTATGTTAACAAAAAGAATGGAACAGTGTCATTCTCATTCTCTATGGTGACTGTATCATCTGAAGGTAGATCTTTTGAAAACAAGACTGGGCTAGCTACCGTCTCTACCTGTTGACTTCTGTCCTGTGTGGACTCAGAGGGTTTATCTTCAATGATAGATGCTTCGACCGACAACAAAGTTGTGTCAGTCGGATTTTCAACTAGTGATGGACTCGGCAAGAGTTTCTTGTATCCAAGAGGAAGTCGTAGCGGTGAAGCAGGATGGTTATCCAAGACTCTTTTAGCTTCATCCAAGAAGGGACAATGGTTGATCTAAAAATGGAGTGTACTTGTTTAAGGGTGCAAGGTATCCATTTCCCATAATTGCAAATGTGAGCTATACACCCCAAGTGACCTCTGAAAATGTGAAAACTTCTTATTTCTTATACAGAGATAGACTATAGGGGCATTCACTGGACATGTCACCTCTAAAGAGAGGATGAGCTCTAGAGGCTACCTAGCCCTCTACAGGCTCTGCCTAAAGAAATAACAAAGTAAACACTTAGAATCCTTTGACATACACATACTTGAAGTTTGATGTCTTGCGGAATAAGGCAAATAACTTTTTGCAGCTGAATAGGCGATTATGTGTGGATGCAAGTTATGTATATTTTTTGTTTTACACTTTATATCATTTTTGTTTAGCATATCATCTTCAGCAAATAAAGACATCAAAATGATAAAGTAGTTCACCCCTTCTGGGCTACATCTGTTGGACCAAGCCTCTCAAACTAGGCTTGTCCTCTTGTATTAAAAATGATACAAAGGCTAATACAAGAATATGAGTGTCTCAAAAGATAGATATGATTGTAAATACAAAATCAGAAGATAGGAATTAGCTAAACATGCTCTTTCCCAAGCACTAAACAGTGAAATTGTACCTTATACAGTACTTTCCCCAATTGGCCCTGATGGCCCTTTAAACTTGCATGGAGAATTTTGAGGTGAAGATGACCTTAATTGGTTCTAAAACCTCTGCCATTAGATTTGGAAGGTCGAAAATAGTAGACATAGGCTTTTGAATCACCAAAAATGGATGAGCATAGCCCCCAAACAGCTCAAGCACTGAAATGGCCCTAGTGGCCCTAAAAGCTTCCCTGAAGCTAAACAGTGAGAAGAATGCCTCAACAGGAAAAACGAGCTGTAGAAATGGATTCAAAATTCTAAAAAACTTAAGGAATGACCTTTGCTCCACATTCAATGGCTGCACAATTCCCAATGCAGCTCCCAAACTGATTTGGCCTTGGTGGCTCCTGGAACTTCCACGAATAAAAAACACCTGCAAATGACCTCAGATGGCTATGAAACCTATGCCAATGGCTTCCAAAGGTCGAAGAGACCCAAAATAAAAAATAAAAATAGTCGAAAAAGGACTTTCCTAGCCAAAGTTATGGCTCATTAAAGTTTCTCCAGTCTGCCCTAGAAAAACTCCAGTTAAAACGGGCTAACTGCCAGATAACCCTAACAAATAGGCAATTCCGCCATTTCTGGAGCACTCCACCAAAAACTCTGCCATCACAACTGGCAATTAACTGTTTGTAATTAATGGCATGTGACCAAAATTTTCGGACTCGGAGGTTAGGCTATCTCGATTCCGTGCCACCCTTAACTGTCCGTTGAACTGTTGGTTAACTATCCATTTAACGTGGATATGTGACCACCATTTCATTAAACAAGTTGTGACCATTGAATAAAACGCCAGCGGTTAGGGGATTGGCCCAAGGTTTTTGGGCGCGTAGTCATATGTATGGGGGCTGGCCGTTAAAGGCTGGCCCCCTTGGGGCCCCACCCAATGCAACCTTAAAACTCAAATAAATTTTGTTTCGCTTCCCTAACAAGACCTACCCATGTAGCGCATTGGTAAGGCAGAGTATTCGGGTACTTGAGGTTGCGGGTTCAAAACCTATGAAGGCCCAAAACTTTTAAAATAAGTGCCCACATCATGTTGATGTCACCTAAGCCATGTGGCAGCCGCCGGGCTTGCCACGTGGCTACCTGTCATTGGTTGTCCAGAATAGAATATTCTCTGGAATATTCTATTTTAATTTTTTTTGAAAAAATTCAAAATTTCAATGTTATTGGGCAATTTTCTTTTTGGCATAACTTCCTGATATGGAGACCGTTTTTCGAACCATTCATAGCACCAGAATCAAGAAGAAGAGCTTTATCCAATCGCTCAGGTTTAAACTAGTTCTGAGCACTTTCATTTTTGACCATTTTAGGACACTTGGTCTTGAGCTCCTGATCACACCTCCCAAATGAGAAGGCTTTTGGTCCCCAAAAGCTTACTGAATCTCTGAAATGAATTGTACAGCACTTGAGGAATAGAAATATCCTCTTCCGTTCAGCCAAAAGAGCATATTGATGCCAAAATGTCTTGCCTTCCCAACTGTCATCATGGCAACTTTTCGCTGCATAAGCCAAGTACTCGTCGAATCCCGACCAAGTTCTTTCACCAAACAAATCTGAAATTGCAGAAACCAACAATGAAACTTTCTAATATATGAGCTGAAATATTCCTCTGAACATGTGGGCTTACCAACTGCCACGATGCCCATCCATGGCACCTCCGCTCCAGAAGAAGAGTTGCCTCCCAAATGACAAGGCTTTTACCAGTTGTAGCATGATGAATGTACTGCAAATGCTCATCCCAAACTCTTGGGATACTTGCTACAAAAAATTATCAAAATAAGTAGAGACCCATGCTGAAATTTGAGCCCTCTTTGCATGCATGCTCTTCCAACTCATGGGATTGTGCATTGCTTTGCACCAATTTCCTTCCCTGCACCAAATGATGCCAAATGTATCTTGTGCAACAAGACAATCATCAACAACAATTTGTCCTGAAATATGTTGAACAATGGACTCAACCATCAACATAGCAAATGTGTACACAACTGCCACAAGTCGACAAAACATGTGCACCACAATCGACACAAGTCGACAACATAAGTGGCACAATCAACACAAGTCGATCAACAACAAGATACATTTAAAAACACCTATGCATGTATCATGTACAATGAACTATATATAGTTCGAAAAATACACCTACAACATCTATGTACAGGTGTAACGTCAACTCTTCTTTTGCAAAGACCAAAGGTACATCAACCCAATAAAAACACATATGGATGACAAGAGCTGAAATGAAAACATTGCTGCAAAACTAGTGAGTATCATACTCAGCTTTTCCATCCTGCACTTGCATTCCCTTAACAAAGAAATGCATTCAATCAAAAGACATGCAACTTTAATTGGCTAAGAATTATAACCATTTCTTACCAATCCATTTCGAAGGCACTTCCTTTAACTGCACATCGATATCAACATGTGTATCATCCTGACACATATCAATGATGGAAACTTCCTTCCCATTCTTGCCATACTCTTTCTCCAATTTCTTCAACTTTCGTGGAAGCATTGTTGGATTCAGAGTCCAACACCTTTCAGTAGTATGTCCATGCTTATGGAAATAAGTGCAACACATGTTCATCTTCTTGACAGCATGATTTGCATTGTTCAATGGAACTTTGGCTTCTTGCCTCCTTTCCTTCAAAATTTTCCTATATGTTGCCATTCTTTTCCAACATCTAGAAACACTATGGTTAACCAAACCACAAAATAACATGCAATTCTTTTCCAATGCTTATGTGGAAATTTTCCATGCTTTACATGATCAAAGGAAGTGTGATGGAAATCAGATTTATACCTTTCTCTTTCACCTTCATTACCTTCATAAGGAGGTGAATCGAAAGAAGAAGAAGCTCATTTTGGAACACTATCAATCCCTTCAGTGGTTTTAGAGCTTTCACCACTTTCTTGTTCAAGTGCATGTTTATGCACACCTTCTTCTTGTAAGGTATGTTTCAAACTATTTCATTCCCCAAGAATACAATCTTTACCAACTTGAGGTAGGGAACTTGAAATGAAACTCCTTCTAGGAACTGTTTCAATTGCCTTCATGGCTACTTTGGAACTTTCTCCATTAGATTGTCCATAGCCAAGACACAAATTCTTAGGCCTTACCTCAACCATTATTGGCTCAACTATACCTTATGCATGTTTTCCCAATCCTTTTCCTTCATATCCCATTTTGGACTTCAACTTGGACCCTATGCCTCTGGTGTGTTTCTCAAAAGAACCAACATAAACATTCTTATAAGAATTTGAAGACAAACTAGAATTTTTTACCTCTTCTTCAAGCTGATACTTGGCTAAGGCTTCTTTGGCAACAAGGAGTTGTGTCTCCAACTCATGCATCCTTTCCAGATTCATGTTTGCAATATGAAGTTGGATTCCCATTTCCTGCAATTGATCAGAAAGCAAGTGCTTCTCTTCCCTCATGGAATTCAACTACTCTTGAAGTCTAAAGCTCTTTCTTTCATCCTCATACATTTCTCTCACCATATTCATCATGATGAAAAATTCTTGCTTCAAGCCTTCATCAAAAAATCTTGTGAAGCAGAACGATTTTGAGAACTCACTTATGGAAGTTGTCATTATAAAAATGAACAAAAGAGCTTCAGCAAACTCAAACAACAAGTAGTTTGTAGAATAATAAAGCAGTCATTTTCAACACTGCTTAAGACACCTTTCAAGCTACACAATCAAGCTAGTGATGTCAGTCAAGCAAACCTAGTTCTTTGATACCATCTTGATCTGAAAATGGAATGTACTTGTTTAAGGGTGCAAGGTATCCATTTCCCATAATTGCAAATGTGAGCTATACACTCCAAGTGACCTCTGAAAATGTGAAAACTTCTTATTTCTTATATAGAGATAGACTATAGGGGCATTCACTGGACATGTCACCTCTAAAGAGAGGATGAGTTCTAGAGGCTGCCTGGCCCTCTACAAGCTCTGCCTAACATAATAATGAAGTAAACACTTAGAAGTCTTTAACATACACATACTTGAAGTTTGATGTCTTGGGGAATAAGGCAAATAACTTTTTGCAGCTGAATAGGTGATTATGTGTGGATGCAAGTTATGTATATTTTTTGTTTTACACTTTATATCAGTTTTGTTTAGCATATCATCTTCAGCAAATAAAGACATCAAAATGATAAAGCAGTTCACCCCTTCTGGGCTACATCTGCTGGACCAAGCCTCTCAAACTAGGCTTGTCCTCTTGTATTAAAAATGCTACAAAGGCTAATACAAGAATATAAGTGTCTCAAAATATAGATCTGACTGTAAATACAAAACCAGGAGATAGGAATTAGCTAAACATGCTCTTTCCCAAGCACTAAACAGTGAAATTGTACCTTATACAATACTTTCCCCAATTGGCCCTGATGGCCCTTTAAATTTGCATGGAGAATTTCGAGGTCAAGATGACCTCAATTGGTTCTAAAGCCTCTACCATTAGATTCAGAAGGTTGAAAATAGGAGACATAGGCTTTTGAATCACCAAAAATGGATGAACATAGCCCCCAAATAGCTCAAGCACTGAAATGGCCCTAGTGGCCCTAAAAGCTTCCCTGAAGCTAAATAGTGAGAAGAATGCCTCAGCAGGAAAAACGAACTATAGAAATGGATTCAGAATGCTGAAAAACCTTCAGGAATGACCTTCGGTCCACATTCAATGGCTGCACAATTCCCAATGTAGCTCCCAAACTGATTTGGCCTTGATGGCTCCTAGAAATTCCATGAAGCAAAAACACTTGCAAATGACCTCAGATGGCTATGAAACCTATGCCAATGGCTTCAGAAGGTCGGAAAGACCCAAAATAAAAATAAAAATCATCCAAAAAGGACTTTCCTAGCTAAAGTTATGGCTCATTAAAGTTTGTCCAGTCTGCCCTAGAAAAACTCCAGTTAAAATGGGCTAACTGCCAGATAACCCTGACAAATAGGCAATTCTGCCATTTTTGGAGTGCTCCGCCAAAAACTCCGCCATCACAACTAGCAGTTAACTATTTGTAATTAATGGCATGTGACCAACATTTTCAGACTCGGAGGTTAGGCTATCTCGGATTCCGCGCCACCCTTAACTGTCCGTTGAACTGTTGGTTAACTATCCATTTAACGCGGATATGTGACCATCGTGTCATTAAACAAGCTGTGACCGTTGAATAAAACACCAGTGGTTAGGGGATTGGCCCGAGGTTTTTGGGCACGTATTCATATGTATGGGGGTTGGTCGTTAAAGGCTGGCCCCCTTGGGGCCCCGCCTAATACAACCTTAAAACTCAAATAAATTTTGTTCCGCTTCCCTAGCAAGACCTACCCATGTAGCGCGTTGGTAAGGTGGAGTATTTGGGTACTTGAGGTTGTGGGTTCAAAACTTGTGAAGACCCAAAACTTTTAAAATAAGCGCCCACATCATGCTGATGTCACCTGAGCCACGTGGCAGCTGCCGGGCTTGCCACATGGCTGCCTGCCATTGGTTGCCCATAATGGAATATTCTCTGGAATATTCTATTTTAAATTTTTTTGAAAAAATTCAAAATTTCAACGTTATTGGGCAATTTTCTTTTTGGCATAACTTCTTCATACGGAGACTATTTTTCGAACCATTCATAGTGCCAGAATTAGGAAGACGAGCTCTATCCAGTCGCTCAAGTTCAAACTAGTTCTGAGCACTTTCATTTTTAACCATTTTACGACACTTGGTCCTGAGCTCCTGATCAACGGTGGAGGGCATGATCGCCTTCACACAGTTTACAAAGAAATTTAGATCTTCCTTTTTGTCTATTGACTTCATTTTCACTAATTGATGGTGTACTTTAACATGATCGCCAGAGTTTGAGGACACTGGATTGTGCAAGCAGGGAGACCAGTCCCTTAAGATCCATGGGATGCAAGGACAATCTCGATGATAGTGGTCTCCTTTGCAAATGACACATGGAGATTTAGGTTTGGATGGTGCAGTGTGTGGATTTTTGCCAGAAGATGCATGGTTGCCCCCTTTTGCCGTTGGCTTCTTCTTCTTCTTCTCCTTCCCTTTCTTCTTCTTCTAAGTTACTTGGTTTTTAGTTTTACTAGCTTCACCAAGCGAAGAGGAAGAAGGAGAGGGAGAAACAAATGAAGTAGAAGGTTAGGGGGTAACTCTAGTATCATTTAGTTACTGATTTGATTGCTCAAGAATCATGGTGTTTTGAACGACAGAGGTCGAGAAAAGCCATACTGGTAGGCAAATTGTAAGTCCTAGAAGGGACAATGTAGCCACGTGAGGTGCACCAACATCTCCCCAAGAGGAGAAGGGACTAGGATTCCCCCCAAGGGGAAATCCTTGATTGGTGGATTCCATTTTCTCAACCTAAGACCAATGAGGGAATAGTGATTTTATTCCGATTAAAATAAATTTTATGACGCTTTGACACAACTTGCTTTTTCAATTTTTAAGAGTCGAGAAAAACCTAAAGATGACTCTAGTCGCCTTCGATATTTAATGAGCCTAAAGTGACAAGTGCTTAGATGGACCTCTTCTTTTGAGGAGTCTGGAAAGGAACAAAAGTGACTACTTTGGAAATCTAGATAGAGGGATTACCAAACCTATCGCAAAATTGTAGAATACTGTTTAAGGTATGACAGTCAATCTTTCTGAATGTTGTGTTCAGTGCATTGTGACCAATAGGGTGGCAGACACAACTTCCTAAGGATAAAGGATATAGCCTATTGTGGTCTCCCAATATATACTCAATGGTACATGGGAGCACAAGTCTGTACTGGCACTTGTTGTATCAAAGAGGAGGAATCACCCAACCTACGATGAAAACGATAGTTACCAGGCTTTACGACGCCGGAATATTTCTCTAGCCTAGACTTCTAAATGTTGTGTGTTAGGTTCCAAAGCATTTTTATGTTCATTGAGGTTTATTTTACAATTGATCTTTCATAAGAAGTTTGACTTTAAGGTTCACCATGTGATGTAGATATACAATTCCTAAATATGAAATCTAAGATGATAAACAGTCATTTACTTTCTTTTAGCAATGAAAATCCTAGCTACTAAGGAAAGAGAAGTAAAATTCTTTCAGCATAGAGCAAAGAGCACACACTAAGATGCATTGTCCTAAATCAATTTCCGCATGCAGTCTAAATGCAAATGCACATGTATGTATTGTTTTTCAGTTTCCTTAATGTGAGAATGACAAAAAAGGAAAACAGTACAAATCTAAATCATTTTCTTTCAAAGCAATAGTACTAACAATTTTTTCTTCAAAAAACGAAACCAAGACTAAGACGACACTTTGCGATTTCGAATTCAAAAAACGAAAAGAAGACTAAGATGACACTTTGTGATTTTGAATTTAAAATTGCTTTTGACACTTGAAATACTATTAATTCAAATCAAATACAATGGAAAAAGTGTAATCAACTATCTAAAAGAGGAATTATTTACAGCACTCTTTCTCTTGACTGAAAACGACACTTGTGACACTTTCAAATCAAAGGACAACAGTTCGATTAAGCTACTATTTGCAAAGGAGAACTGTAAATGATGAAAAATACATAAAAATATTCACAATTCCTTATCAGTGGAGGCTGAATAATGCAAAGGAAGATTGTCTCAACAGTGATATACTGATCATAGATAGAAAAACTACTAAATAAACCTGAAGACAATGCAGAAAAAACCAAAAAATGGAGACAGAAACAGTCTTAATCATTGCACCTGTAACACAGGGAAACATGGATGCATCTCACTTGCAACACATGGGAGGTGTGATGCATCTAGACTGCTAATGAGAGACTGTACGATGGTCCAAGGATGAGACTGAGCTTGGTTTTTTCTCACAGTTTGTAGCTAAGTTCAGGGGTTTAGGCTGAGCTAATGATAGGCAGTAAACACAAAGTATAGGGGCTAATCTAATGAGGTTATTTGAGCTGCCACCAGGGCACTTACGATGTTTTCCAGTCAGTTGATTAGTTCATAAACTAACCCAGAGATTGACTAAAGCAGCATTGATCTACTTTGCAGTTGCATAGCAAAAGCATTTCGAAGGCTAGCTGGCTTAACTTCAAGCTCCGTCTGTAGTTTATAAAGCAAACAAATAGAAACAAACAAACAAACTATTCGCTCCCTAGCGGAGTCGCCATTTTGTTACTGGGAAAATTAGTGTCCATTTAGAGCTGCTAGTCCCACTAAGACAGGTAGCTATCTTAGAAACAAATAAACTAAATTTACTTGTGTTTTCCTTTATGAGAGATAGATGAGAGAGAAACAGAGAGTACCAACATTAGTATTTCGCTTAGCTCCTTGCTTATTTCCTCCCTCCTTTGATAGAGCTTTGCCACTCCTTCCTCACTTGTCTCGCTTCAAAGAAACATCTGTAGAGTCAAAGCAACATAATACCATCAAATCATAGAGATCTATAAGCATAAACAATATAGGATCAGATATATATTAACCACACAAATGCATATATCAATACAAGATTTAGAAATATACAAGAATATGGAGGAAAACTCAAATAGCTTTATTGATAGAAGTAGTAGAAGAGAGGATTACAACCCATTGGTCTGACCTAGCACCATTCTCCCAGCATGAAAGCCCTCTTCACCTCATGAAAAGCTAGATCACCCAACAATACAATGTTTCACAGAGAAACCAACAACATTTCCTTACAAATACAAAATTCCAGCCTCTGGATCTCTAGGATGAGGAATCCATATATAGATATTTGCAGGTGGGTGAGTCAGCTTCTAGGATTTTGATTAGTGTCATTTCTCTAATAGTTATTGGTTCCACTTGGAGATTTCATGATCTCTTACTCATCCCTCGGCGAATTCAGAGAGGCAAGTCTCAAAGGGGTAGTTTCTAGAAGATTCTCTAGGTTTCCACCTAGCCAACTGCCTCTGCCATTTGTCTGCTCTCACTCATCGCACCCTACAGAAGGGCTTTTTAGTATGCATCACACTTTTCGCATGGAGCAGGTGAGATGCATCGCACCCTTGGCACTGAGCAATCTGTATGGTCCATTTTTTACCAGTTCTGAGTAGTTTTTCAGGGACAACTTCTAGGAGATAATGTAATCAACGAAACTTGTTCCTTTAGGGTATGAAACAACACTTTTAGTGGCTTAGAAGCCCTTGGTTTATGGACATATGAGATTTGGGTTGCAGTGCCCAAATATATCTATAACACAAGTAAATATCAATCAAACTCCATATGAGCTTTGGTATGGTAAGCTTCCTACTCTAAAACAATTTAGAGTTTTTGGTAGCAAATTTTTATCCAAAGAACTGATGAAAAACTTGGTAAGTTTGAACCTAGAGTAGACAAAGGTATTCTTCTTGGTTGTTCATCCAGAAGTAAAGGATACAAATGTTATAACAAAATACTTCAGAAAATTGTTGAAAGCATTGATGTTGTAATTGATGAAGCATGCAGAAATCTAGAACAAATCAAATCAATAGAGGAATATGACAATGAGGAAGATGGGGGATGCTTTCCAACATCAAATCAAAATTATATAGAAGAAGAAACCAATGAATCACCAGAAGAAGATACAACAGACAAGGAAAAGACTCCATCCATGTATGTTGAGAAGAATCATCTAGAATCTCAAATTCTAGGAGAAAAAGGGTCTGGAGTACAGACAAGAAGAACTCTTACAGGGACCTCAATTTATATAGCATTAATATCCTCCACATAACCTTAGAATGTAAATGAAGACTACAAATATGAATGTTGAGTCAAGGCCATGGATGAAGAACTGGACCAAATTGAAAACAATGATACCTGGGAATTAGTACCTAGACCTCATGATAAAAATGTTATAGGAACAAAATGGATATTTAAGAATAAGCTGAATGAAAATGGAGAAGTTATTAGAAACAAGGAAAGACTTGTTTGTAAAGGGTATGTCAACGAGAAGGTATAGATTTTGAAGAAACCTTTGCACCAGTTGCCAGACTTGAAGCCATAAGGATGTTTCTTGCTCTTTCTAGTTTTCGAAAATTCAAAGTATATCAAATGGATGTAAAATAAACTTTCCTTAATGGAGGTTTAGAAGAAGAATTTTATATTGAACAAATAGAAGGATTCATTCTTGGAAATGATGCAAACTTAAAAAGGCTCTTTATGGTCTGAAACAGGCTCCAAAGGCTTAGTATTACCGCCTTGACAAATATCTACAACAACAAGGTTTCACAAAAGGTTATGCAAATAGCAATTTATACACAAATATTGAAAATAATAAACTACTAATTATTGTTGTTTATGTTGATGATATTATCTTTGGTAGCAATGAAGAATCCATGAGTCATAGTTTTTCTTCAGTAATACAGCAAGAATTTGAAATGTCCTTACTTGGTGAATTTACTTATTTTTCTTGGTCTACAGGTACATCGAACAAAAGATGGTATCTTTCTTCCACAAATTAAATATCTCAAGAAGATATTGAAGAAGTATGGAATGGAATATTATAAACCAGTATGTACTTCAATGGTAACAAGATGCAGTCTCAGCTCTAATGAGGAATCACCAGTAGTAAACCAACAAACTTACATATATATGATTGGAAGTTTGCTTTATCTAACAGGTACCAGACCTAACATCATGCATGCCGTAGGAATTGCTGGAAGGTTCCAAGCAAATCCATAGGAATCACATCTCCAGGTAGTCAAAAGAATCTTCAAATATCTTCAAGGAACTCAGGACTTTGGAATATGGTATCCTAAAGATACAGACCTTACTCGTCATGCATATACAAATGTAGATTGGGCAGGAAATATTGATGATCGAAAGAGAACTAGTGGAGGTGCATTCTATATGGGTTCACGGTTAGTGTCTTGTTTTAGCAAGGAACAAAGTTCGATTGCATTATCTACAACTAAAGGAGAATATGTGGCTACTGCATCTTACTACACACAACTACTTTGATGATGCAAAATTTGCAAGACATTCAGATCACATGTACTCCACCCATCTCCATTCTATGTGATAATACAAGTGCCATCAGTATTTCAAGAAATCCTGTCATGCACTCTGAGACCAAGCACATACCCATTAAGTACCATTTTATTCAAGAACGAGTGCTTGAACAAAAGGTCAAATTGTAGTATGTTCCCTCCAAAGAATAGGTTGTTGATATATTTACCAAACCGCTTCCTAGAGAAACATTTGAATATCTCAGACAAAACATGGGAGTAGTTGTTGCATCCTCCTGCTGTTAAATCCAGTCTTTCAGATGAAGGTTATTATACACAGCTTTCATGAAGTTTAGTCACATATATACATGGGTTTCTATGTCTGAAGAAGCGTATATCTTTTTCTAGCTGAAAAACAGTGGGTCAAACTCTGATATGGGTGCTTTGTCTAATATTGATGATTATTGTCTAACGATATTCACTAATCATTAATTTTTTATCTATCTGACAAAGATGCCTTGATGAATGACTTGTTGACAGTGCATAGGTAGCACAAGTTCAAGGGGAGCATTCACCTTCACATGAATTTTGCATTGTTAGCATTATGGTTACTGAGTTCAACTATGGTTTCATATATTTCATTTGTTGCATACGTCATATAAAGATCTAAGGGGTGACATGACTCCTTTTGTCATTATCTATATTTGAATAAGTCTTATTGGACATATGATGTAGTTTGGTTCCCCACTATGCCTGGGATGCATGATGTAATATTTGTTGTATTTCTATCATGTATAAATAATTGGTATATACCCACTTGGTTGGATGGATGAGTCAAATGTGGTGTATCCCACTTGGTTGGGTGATTTATGTATGTATGAGTCTTTGGCCATAAGGAGGTCATACACAATTAGTTGAGTTATAGAGTCATGTTATTATTTTGAATCATATCTCTATGGACTCAGCATGTACTCAGAGGGAACATGGACAACATAATGTATATCAAAGGAGGAGAGTACATTCATCCACCCTTTTCCCTTAATGTCAAAGGGGGAGAGTATTTTGGTGTTGCATGTTATCTCTAACAATTTCTACAACTTGTAGTAATCAACACCATCATGGTTGCCATCAAGTCCAAAGCGGGAGGTTGTTGGCATTATGATACAAGTGTTGTCCTTGATGGAAACTCACTCATAGGTTAGTTCAGTTTTGATAAAAGACAACTCATAGTATAATAGGTATATGCAAAGGCAACAGCGTAGTGGTACAGAAGAACAGGAAGATGGAATTAAGGTCTACTAATTAGAATAAAGAACTTGAAGGAAAAGGATGATGTAAACCAGTTTAAGAATTATACGCAAGTCCACTTAGTCAAAATAGTGTATACACACTGGTCCACAGAACAAAAAGATTGTATATGTATACACGCACTCTCAAAAGGGGGAAAGCATGTACAGGTAGGAAAATCAAAGAATTCCAAGAATAGAGAATACCAGGGGTCAATACCATGGTATTATCCCATAATATTGAGCGGAGTAACGAATCTTTGATCTCGTCCAAGAATACCGCGGGTCCTAAGTGGTTTTGGTCCAAGGTATTGAGGAAGGCCAAAAACTATATAAGGAGGAGAAGATCATAATGCCACAGTGTGCAAGTGAAAGGGTTTCTAAGTAATACTCCTATCTGAAGTATATTTTATGTTGCAAGGGCTATGTTTGTTATTTGATCTGAAATATTTTGTGCACCTTGAATTCAATGTTGGATCAGGATTATGAGAATTAAAATAACTTATCATTGAAAGATCTAATATTGGTTGGGCTAGATCGGATTATGTATACCTGTTTTATTCTTTAAATGTCATGATCTAGGTTTTTCTGAAGTTTGGAATTGCAGTGAAGTTATGAGTTAATATTTGGAGATCTATACGCTGGTTCACCTTGGAAATAATACCGAGAGGGGGGGGTGAATCAGTATTATCACATTAATAAAACTTTTTCATTTCCAAACTCTGATTCATATATGCTACTTCCACAACTTCTTATGATTAAGTTAATTGATCTTCAATGAGTGCATTAGAACATTATCAACCATATTATCAGTTAACAGATGCAGTAACATAGAATAGATCATCACACATAAGGCACACACATGAACACCATGATATAAGGTGGAAACCCAATGCGGGAGAAAACCACCTGCTGCAAGTCATCTCAATCTTCTTCTTAATAAGAAAATCCTTTTACAATATTTGTACTGGTGCAGTCTTATACCAGTACGGGAGCTACAACCCCCTTTGCTCTTGTACTAGCCGATCCATTTACTAGTACGCAGGCGGCTACCTGCTACAATGCTCCAAAGATTCCCCTTTGCTTTTGTACTAGCTTAAGTACTAGTACGTAGGCGCCGCCTACAATCTTCTCTCCTCCAGGTACCACGTTTCATCAATTTTCATACTGGATACACTGAAGCACAATACTAATCTGAAAGGCCACGTTTCATCCAATTTTCATACTGGCCCAACAATAACATTGAAGCACATAATCGAACAATCTTCTGAATCACCCAATCACTAGATCAATACATATAAAATGAGAGTCATCAATCAGATCTAGTCCATCAGATCACATAAAGATGAGTCATTAAGAACATAATCAATCACTTCTCAGACTGCTGTTATCAGATCAGACATCACTTTAACACCCAGAACACAGCAAGGATAAACATGGACAACGAAATTGATTTCAAGAGAAGTACGCGGCTTCACCCATGTAATGCCTACGTACAAGTACGCACTGTTCTTCTGTGGCGCCACGGACCTCCACACCTGCGCCTTCTGTGGCGCCTCTCTGGTGTCTCCGCACTGCGCCTTCTGTGGCGCCTCTATGGCGTCTCCGCACTGCGCCTTCTGTGGCACCTTCGCACTGCGCCTTCTGTGGCGCCTCCGCACTGCGCCTTCTGTGGCGCCTCTGTGGCATCTCCGCACTGCGCCTTCTGTGGCACCTTCGCACTGCGCCTTCTGTGGCACCTCCGCAATGCGCCTTCTATGGCGCCTCTGTGGTGTCTCCGCACTGCGCCTTCTGTGGCACCACTGTGGCATCTCCGCACTGCGCCTTCTGTGGCGCCTCTGTGGCGTCTCCGCACTGCGCCTTCTGTGGCGCCTCTATGGCGTCTCCGTACTGCGCCTTCTGTGGCGTCTCCGCACTGAGCCTTCTATGGCGCCTTCGCACTGCGCCTTCTGTGGCGCCCCCGCACTGCGCCTTCTGTGGCACCTCCGCACTTCTGTAGCTGCAGCGCTCAAGAGATCACCCCTCACAGATTTGCTTTCCACTTCACTTTCATATAGATCAAGCTTTTGAAACAATAACCGAATATTTCAGATCTTAAGATATTCAACCCAAAAGCATGCCCAAGCCAAATGATCTCCTTTGCTTTATATAGGCAAGCT
>APFE030451721.1:1857-26544 GCA_000404065.3 Pinus taeda | reverse complement strand
TTCTTAGAGATAAGCTACCATCACCCTAGCTAGTTTATTTCCATTTCTGTTTGTAAGCATATTTCAGTATTTTACATTAATGAAATGAAGTATTATTTCTACCACATCTCTGTATTTATGGTTATATTTATATTTTGTTGCATTCCTGGTTAAATTCGGATCATATCTATCCCTTGATTGCATCATGGGATGGTTGTGATCCTTGCTTAGTAAGTGGTATCTCACCTATTGCTTGACATGGGGTGAGAGTTTCAAATAGGACCTTCCCCATTATCATGGACATGAGGTGAAAGTTTCCAATAGGAGCTTCCTCATTTACATTGGTTTCCAAGTTTAGATGTGCTCCCCGATTTGGTTCTAGGTTGAGTAGGTCTCCCTGATGATAAACTTTCTGATGTTTCTGGGTAGTAGCGCACTGAGATACCCTATGGAATATGAATAGAGGGTGGTAGCTTGGAATCCCCTCTAATATCAAATTATTCTTCTTTTAGATTCTAGATGTTTAACATATGAGCAGAGAGAATCAAGAGATAAGCAAGAATAAGCAAAAATGAGCAGTGCTGACATTTGAGGACAAGATACTTGCAATGATTACATGATGTAGTTGGAATTTCTCCCTAGCTAAGAGGGAGTTTTAATTTGGCAGCTTCCTGACAAATTCCAACCATGGGACGAGATTCCTCTTTCGAGAGGACCAATTTTTACTATTGAAGCACTCAATTTGGACAAGGGAAAGTGTATTTTTTGAATTAAATCCCATATGTGCACATTTTATCAGGTCCACCCTAAATAAAATTGGATACTCTTGGAAGTATATAAATAAAAGTGACCTCAACCTCATTTACACATGATCATGAAGTATTCTTCTATTATCTTCTTTGGTTTTGGCTCGTACAGGTTTGAGGTTGGGTCACAAAGATTGGTTCGTATAGGTATGAGATTGTAGGGTTCAAGATCGCATGTGTGATCTAGGGTTTTGGTTCCCAACCACAAGAATGCTACAGGAAAAGTTTGGTTGTAATGCAAGCATTCAATCTTAGCGTGCAATTGAAGGGTTTCAGTCACATGCAAGACACTCTCTCCGCACAGTTGAGACCTAGGTTATGAATTTTACAGTTGACCTCAAATTTCATTTATTGATCATAGAGTTTGATAGTTGATTGCAGAGTTCAGAAGTTGACCGTAGACATTGAGAGTTATTCACAAGCTTTTGAATTAGGGTTTTGATTATTGGCATTGTTGGGTTCATCTCATGATGTTGTTTAGTTGATTTTTCTAGATAGGATTATGGTTGAAGATATGGATCATTGTACTCTCTTATGTTGAATCATTGAATGACAATCTAATAAAAAGAAGAATTTGAAAGGGTTTTCCCCATTGTGGGTTTTTCCCTGGTCTCTGAGTAATCTTGGTGTCTCTATGTGTGAATGTTTTTTTTCAATTGTTCCTTTATGTTCTGATTCATTGATGATGATTTTGTTCTTTCTATATAATTGCATATGTTGTTGAATAATGTTGTAAAAATGAATAATGATATGATACTATGGGGTGAATTTATTAATAAAATGAAGAAATGAAATTATCTAAAGTAAAGAACAATATAGCCCTACGAAAATTTAACATGGTATCTGATTTGGGATGAATAAAAGCCATTGAAAGTCACCGCTATGAAGGCACCTTTGATGGAAGCAAGAGAAGATGGAGGAGACCTAAAATAATACTAAGATTTGGAGGAAACCCTAGGGAATCTGGTTATTAGGGGTTGACATATATTATGAGGTTAGGGTTTGGAAGAAACCCTAGATGATGATAAAGATTTGAGATATGCAACCTAGAAACCCTAGCATGATCAAATGTGAAGATGTTTTAGCAATTATGACAAATTTGATCTAGCCCTAGATGGGATAGTCTCAATTAGGTCTAGTTTCTAATGAAGTTGGTTGAAATATTGAAGGAAACAATGTTTTATGGACAATGGACTGTCAAGACTTTGGAAGGTTGGTTCAAGAGGGAGATGATCACCTCCCATTGAAGATAAATACTCTTTTGAGTTATGTTACTTATTTATGTCTTTACTTTTGTTTAGATTTATTTATTTCATCATTTATTATACTTCTTGCATGTATATTTTAGTATTTGGATACTTTTAACCTCTTAATGAGATGTGATAAGTGGATCTTTCTTGAGGATCCTCTGAGATGTAGGAAAACATAGTTGGAGCAGAAAGACAAGAGCTAAAGTTTCCCATGAAAAGGAAGTTGAAAAAGTGCTTTAGCTGCCAATGTCAAATAAGAAGGTTCACAGGCAAATGAATACTACAAGGTATGTATGGTGTATTGTTTCAACTGCAATATTAGATGGCAAGGTAGGCCCTAAGGCATGATAGGAATTCCACCTTCATAAATGACTTTTATATTGATTCATGGTACTTATGATGAGATGGTGCACTTAGTATTGGACAAGTATCTTATATTCTATTAAGTCATGGTAAAGCTACATAGAAACATTGATTTTTGATAAATTGGTGCCCTAGATATTTGGAAAACATCTTTCATTTTAGACAAGATGGATTTCCTAATCCCATAAAGAAGGATGCCACATTGATTCTTATATATGGTAGCTTGATAATATTGACAGTGTTTGTGATAAGAATGATAACCATGATGTTAGAGTGTAACAATAATATTATTACTCAAGATCTCCATGTTGACCTTGGCTTAGTAATTTGGACAATGTAGTAAATGTGGATGCCCTGACTTGATGGATTGAGTTATGTGATAAAGAAGTGATCTTGTGTTAATGATTCTTGAAGTATACTTCTATTGGTTGTTATAATCATATGACTCTAACCCTTGATGAAAATTTGATGTCATGTTCATATGTGATGATGAAGTAGTTGATGTTGACATGTTATGACTATGATGTATAGATGTCTAAGAATTTGATATATCTAACAGTTTTGTTGATGCATGACAACATTATGATAGATAGGTTGATGAATTGAATGATGATGACTGAAGTGGCTTCCCTTTAATAGGGATAAACTTTCCATAATATCCCTACACCTATTATCATTTGTATTAAATGTATAGA
Organism: Pinus taeda; assembly: GCA_000404065.3. NCBI lineage: Eukaryota > Viridiplantae > Streptophyta > Pinopsida > Pinales > Pinaceae > Pinus > Pinus taeda. Next base: position 23,451 of record APFE030451721.1, on the reverse strand, counting down.
AGATTCTTTATTGTTGAAGTATTATTTTTGACATAAATAGACAAATATTTTATATTGTTGATCTCCAACTTTTTGGTGTGAGAAGAGAGGGTTTCTCTTAGACTAAGCCCCAAATGCTAGGAGAGAGGTGATGAACACTATTATTGCAACAAGAATGTTAAAACTCCCAGGGCTACCAACTTAAATTATCAACCCAGGGTTCATACAAACTTAACTAGTGTTGACACTATATGTGCAACATGCAACTGTCCTTCTTTCGTTGATCTGATGCAATGAAGTGAATGCCATGAAATATAAACCTAAACTAATTGAAGAAATGGAAATGTTACTCTATTTTCATAAATGAAACATTATTACTTTTTCATAGAGGAAATCCTAATTACTTTTGCATAAAGGAAAGACTATCCTACTTTGCATGAATGTAAATGTTAATCCTATTTGTAGAAATGTAAACATTATTCTATGAAATATAAATAACAATGATGGAAATGGAAACCATAGCTTCAGATGTATGAAACAAAATGAAGTAATTATTCAATAACTGAATTCAAGGCACATTTTTCAACAAAGTTCATAAGGTGCTTCATAAATTAATCATGAAAATCATCATTATGCTCTTTAAGTCACGAATATGTCCATTAACCATAATTGCAAAGGTGAATTGAAATGGAGAAGAGGAAAAGATTAAGAGGAATTTGGTATTACTCAATCATGGTTTTGGAGCCTAGGGGTCATTATTCAAGCCTAAGGGACAAAAACCAATCTTTTGGAGCAAATCCGGTCAAGTTTACACGTGCTACAGGAGTGCTACAAGATGTCTTGATTTGCTATAGGAGTGAGATAACTTTCCGAATGCCAAAGTAAATAAAATGAACATGAGATGGGATTTTTAATTTATTAAATAGGATTTCCTAGGACTTCGTTACAAGAGGACTCACTCCAAAATACCCCTATTAACACGTGCTAAAAAATAGTAGAAAAATACTTACTCTAGAAACTGAAAATTCAAGAACTACTGAGCTAGTTAACCTACCAAATGCCTAACCTAATCAAGTTAAAATGATACTGGGTAATTTTTTTTATTAACGTACCCTATAAAAGTGGAATGAACTAAAATTAAGCTCATTAACACGTTCTAAAAAATAGCTGAAAATTACTACTATTTTGTGTTAGAATATTAAATATTACGGAGCAATGGAACACATAAAATATTGCAGAAATATAAACACACAAAACACACAAAACAAGAGAGACACAGATATACGTGGTTCACCCAGTTTGGGCTATGTCCACCTCGAATAGCCAGTCCTTCCTTTCTATTATCTAGCAAATTGAAGAGACACAACTTATAGCAAATCCGATGTAATATCCTTTGTCTTCTCTCACAGTCTCACCTCTCTGTTTCTCGCTCACACACCAAAATACACATCTATCTCATAGCCTCAAATACAATGCCCTCATACAAAGAGAGGGGTTGCCTTCTAGGGCAAACCATCGGATCATCCGCCTAATGAACAGTCCAGATTGACTAGAAATTACTATACTTTTACAAGGCAATTTTACAGATGTTTTTAGCTTCGAGGGCGCTGCCCTCGAAACCCCTCGCCAGGGGGGGGCTCCCAAAGTTCGTAGCCACCCTCCCTTGGACCCCCCCTACAGCGAATATTTTATGGGCGGCGTTTCCGCCCCCATTTTGAACTGGGGTCCAATGTGGCAGTACTTTTGAATATAGAAGATAATCAGGCTCCACACCCAACATTTTGGTGGAAGGGGAAATTTCTAGAAATTTTAGATTTGTGCATTAGTAAACCAATCCAAGTATCTCAATCATGAAAATGAATTTTAAAATATTTTATAAGGATGCATCATGCTTGTGACTCTATAAATAACCTGAAAAACAACTCACTTCAATCATTTAACCAATACGACTTACAACAAAAGAAGCATGAATAGTAAATGTAGAAATAAGAGATGCAAGTGAAAAAGACATTCAAAGGAAATAAATAAATTGTACAAGAGGGATATGAGGCTCCTGGGATGGCCAAGCCTAAGAAAATTCAGTTTCCTATGAAGGAAACCAATATTTAGAACTTAAAAACGGCACCAAACTTCATTATTTCAATCACTCCAAGTACATCCCTACTAGAAATGAAAGTGAAGCTGCTAAATAACAATTTTTATCCACAAGAAGACTACGAAATACATGCCCCTAGAGGAAAAGTTGAATTATACAAATTGTTTGGGAGTCATTATCCTTGAAATGAGGAAGCTTTCCCCTTGAAAATCCCTCAAATAGTGGATTTGGTTCTCAACACTAGGAATCTGCATTAAATGACAGTGAGCACATTCCTAGATTTTCTCAATCACTGGAGCTCTAGAATTTGTGCAATAATTTCATAATATCCTATTCATTTATTGTCCAATATTGGTCCATCCTATAGTAGGGAGAAAGTCCCTATATTATCTCCTCCAAATCTATAATCTGCCCAATATTTTCACAATATTCTACAAAAATAAATAATATTAGGCACAAATGTGCAATTATCTCTAAACCTTCCTAATGAACATATTAAAGATAAAAATATGTCATATAATTCAAAAATAGAGGTTTAATGTATTGAAGGATGGTTAGATGGACCTTAAATTGTTTCTAATTTGGAGGTCCATCAAGAGGCTTAAGAGTGTGGTTATAGGCTTCCCAATCACATGGAAGAAGGCCTATGGGTGTGATTGTGCATGCAGGTCACAAAACCTGAAGCCTTATGCACAAGATCAGGAGTGCATTAGAAGTATGATAATCCTCCAAATATGGAGCAGACAATAGAAAATCCTATGAGCAGGGAAGTTTTAATGTTTGAATTACTATATAGAAATTGTATGTGTTGAATAAACTTGTGTTTACAGGGGACCAACATATGCATATACGATATTTTTTTTTTATTTGATCATTGAATCTAGCATATGATAGTAATTGATAATAGATGCAAGGGTTTGACAAGATTTGAAATATTGGCTTGGAATTGGTGATGCTTTAGAATTTTGACATGATGATTCATATGTTTTGTTTATGGATTGTTTGAATTCATGGTGATAACAAATTAGGGTTTTTGATAACTGATTATTTTCCTTGATGACAGTGCTATGTGGGCATAGTGACTTTCAGAGACTAATATTGATATTCAATAATGATTTTTATTGACTTCATTAGATTTTGCACATTGATTGAAGTACAAACAATTGTGATTCAATATGTAGTTATTTTTATTGCAAAAATCTCACAATGAATATATGGCATAAACTTATATCGCTTGTCCCTAGTGTATGCATTCATATTTAGTGTCATAAATTATTTATGTTATGATCATATGGATGAATTTATGAATTCTAGATTGATATTATAAATGACAATTATTGACAGGTCAAATAGATATACTTGTAACCTAGTTGTTCGATGTGAGTTCTACTTGGATACTTGGATTGAAATGTCTCTCACAGTGATATTGGCAAATTTTAAGACTTTGATATTAGTTTTGATCTGACATCTAAGGCTTGACAATCTTACTTAATTGATTTGATTGCACAATATTGATTTGTGTGAGGTTTAGCATATTAGTTTGGTCAATTGTTATGTTTACATAAAGCATTATATAAAGCAAGCTTACCGAGCCTGGTATGTCTGTATTGGCAGTTACCTAATGAATCTTGAAAGATGTGTTGATCCAAACCTATACTTAAAAAGTGGTCCAAGGTATATCTTTGATTTTGGTTTTATATGTTGATGGTCTATTCTTGATAGGTAATGAGCGCTTGATGATCAAAGTAAGAAGGAGTTGGCCTCTGAAGTTTGAAATGATGAATCGTGGCATAATTAATTAATTTTTGAAGTTTGGAAAAGAAAATATATATTGTGAATTTATTGAAGAGTTTTTGGAAAGTGGAAATGAAAATCCTTGGACACTCTGATTGAATTCAATAAGTTATGAAGATATATTTCTAAACCTGACTTGAAAATCGATATTTGATTGAAGCATTGATGTTCTCGGTGAACAATTGTCTGTATATATTTTTTTTCTTAAAACAACTTGAGTGAATTCATGACTGAGTCGCTTCATACACATTGATTTTACACTGAGCACATTTTGAGATATTTGCATGGGAAAATTAGTTTTTTGGGTCTAAGTGTTGGAAATAATACTGAGAGGGGGGGGTGAATCAGTATTATCACATTAATAAAAAAATTTCATTTCCATAACCAGATTCTTATATGCTACTTCCACAACTTCTTATGATTAAGTTAATTGATCTTCAATGAGTGCATTAGAACATTATCAACCATATTATCAGTTAACAGATGCAGTAACATAGAATAGGTCATCACACATAAGGCACACACATGAACACCATGATATAAGGTGGAAACCCAATGCGGGAGAAAACCACCTGCTGCAAGTCATCTCAATCTTCTTCTTAATAAGAAAATACTTTTACAATATTTGTACTGATGCAGTCTTATACCAGTACAGGAGCTACAACCCCCTTTGCTCTTGTACTAGTTGATCCATTTACTAGTACGCATGCTGCTACCTGCTACAATGCTCCAAAGATTCCCCTTTGCTTTTGTACTAGCTTAAGTACTAGTACGTAGGTGCCGGCCTACAATCTTCCCTCCTCCAGGTACCACGTTTCATCAATTTTCATACTAGATACACTGAAGCACAACACATAATCTGAAAGGCCACGTTTCATCCAATTTTCATACTAGACCCAACAATAACATTGAAGTACATAATCAAACAATCTTTTGAATCACCCAATCACTAGATCAATACATATACAATGAGAATCATCAATCAAATCTAGTCCATCAGATCACATAAAGATGAGTCATTAAGAACATAATCAATCACTTCTCAGACTGCTGTTATCAGATCAGACATCACTTTAACACCCAGAACACAGCAAGGATAAACATGGACAGCGAAATTGATTTCAAGAGAAGTACGCAGCTTCACCCATGTAATGCTTGCGTACAAGTACGCATTGTTCTTCTGTGGCGCCATGGACCTCCACACCTACACCTTCTGTGGCGCCTCTGTGGCATCTCCGCACTGCGCCTTCTGTGGCGTCTCCGCACTGCGCCTTCTGTGGCACCTTCGCACTGCGCCTTCTGTGGCGCCTCCGCACTGCGCCTTCTGTGGCGTCTCCGCACTACGCCTTCTGTGGCGCCTTCGCACCGCGCCTTCTGTGGTGCCTCCACACTGCGCCTTCTATGGCGCCTCTGTGGCGTCTCCGCACCGCGCCTTCTGTAGCACCTCTATGGCGTCTCTGCACTGCGCCTTCTGTGGCGCCTCTGTGGCGTCTCCGCACTACGCCTTCTGTGGCGCCTCTGTGGCGTCTCCGCACTGCGCCTTCTGTGGCGTCTCTGCACTACGCCTTCTATGGCGCCTTCGCACTGTGCCTTCTGTGGCTCCTCCGCACTGTGCCTTCTATGGCGCCTCCGCACTTCCACAGCTGCAGCGCTCGAGAGATCACCCTTCACAGATTCGCTTTCCACTTCACTTTCGTATAGATCAAGCTTTTGAAACAATAACCCAATATTTCAGATCTTAAGATATTCAACCCAAAAGCATGCCCAAGCCAAATGATCTCCTTTTCTTTATATAGGCAAGTTCTTCCTCAAATCATGGATCATGGGGCTCAATAATAATAATAATATAAAACAATACCACAAGCCAAAACCATAATAACACAATACCATCGGCTAAATACCAAGGGTTAGACATAAGGAACCCCACGTGTGCGCGCGTTACTGCCTTGAAGTGTGTGCACTGGGGGTACGCACCTCAGCAACTGTGCCTTCTGTGGCGCCTGCGCACTGCGCCTTCGGTGGCGCCTCTATGGCGTCTCCTGTGGCGCCTCCACACTGCGCCTTCTGTGGCACCTCGCACCTCCGCAGCTGCGCCTTCTGTGGCGCCGCATACCTCCGCAGCTACACCTTCTGTGGCGCCGCATATCTCTGCAGCTACACCTTCTGTGGTGCCGCACACCTCCACAGCTGCGCCTTCTGTGGCACCGCGTATCTCTTATTTTCTTCAATATGTGATAGCTGATCATCAATCTCTACTGCTGACTTGAAGTACTGTGATCTATCACCTAAATGGGTTGCCATCAAGGACAACACTTTAGCCATAATGCCAACAGTATTGAGGAAGGCCAAAAACTATATAAGGAGGAGAAGATCATAATGCCAAAGTGTGCAAGTGAAAGGGTTTCTAAGTAATACTTCTATCTGAAGTATATTTTATGTTGCAAGGGCTATGTTTGTTATTTGATCTGAAATATTTTGTGCACCTTGAATTCAATGTTGGATCAGGATTATGAGAATTAAAATAACTTATCATTGAATGATCTGGTATTGGTTGGGCTAGATCTGATTATGTATACCTGTTTTATTCTTTAAATGTCATGATCTAGGTTTTTCTGAACTTTGGAATTGCAGTGAAGTTATGAGTTAATATTTGGAGATCTATACGCTGGTTCACCTTGGTAAAAGCACGTGTACATGCAAGTTCTACTCTTTCAAGTAGCGTATAAAAAATAAAAGCCTTTTCTTCAGATCTGAATGATCTATATGATCAGTTCTATTGTTTTATTATTGTCTGTCAATGAAGTCTTCTTAGATATGAATGTAAAAATGAATGCATAAGGAGTTTTGTATCTGATTGATTGATTGTATAAGTGAGAAGGGTGATCTCTAGTACTGCTTGTGTAAAACTCTATAAATTGACAGTAGATGTTTAGTACATTGTTGGTTGGTACAAACTTGATTCAGAAGTTTTATGTTTCAGTAGTTTTGAAGGTATACACAAGTTTGATTAAAGGAAGTAGTGTATACATGTAGGTTGGTTTTAGTAAAGTAGCGTATACATTTTGAAGCATGATTTTTGAGGTTACAGCTGGTTCTAAATGATGATTTAGGTTTTTGGGTTCAACACAGCATTCTAGTGACAGTGAACTTATTGTTCAGATTAACTGAATGTTGGTTGATGCAGTTTAAGTTTCAAAGTTTCTCATGGGTCCAATATTAAAATTTGATGAAACGAGGCCTTCGTGTGTATTATTGTGTACTAGGATCATCCAGTCTGAAAATTTATGAAACGTGGTCCCTGGAAGAAGAGAGAAGGTCATAGACTTCTGTAGGTCGGTGCCTATGTACTAGTAAACACATTGGCTAGTACAAGGGCCAGGGGGTTGTAGCTCCCTTCCATTAGAAGCTGGAAAACAAGAGAAGGTTGTAGCCTTCTACAGGCGGGTTCCTGTGTAATGGTATGAGTGCACACCAATACAATATTGTAAACCAAATTTATTACTATTAAATAAGACAAAGAAGATAGCAACATATGGTTTTCACCCACATTGGGTTTCCACCTTAAATCTTGGTGGTCATGTGTGTTGCTTATGTGTGATGGTTTATTCTGTTTTTACTGCACTATTTAATAAGTTATTGATGCACTAATTAAAGATCAACACATGATAAATTATCTAAATCACAAGTTCTCTCGGTATAATCTGGTTTCTCTACTCACAGTTGTGTGTACATGATAGTTCACTTCACAGAAGTAGCGTATAGAAATCTATTTGGGAAATGAAAAATTATTGATATGATAATATTTATTCAACCCCCCCCCCCTCCTCTCATTATTATTTCCAACATCATGTTTTCAAGTCGTCTTTCCTTTCAAATGTATAATCAAATCCATTTCTAGTCTACATATTTGTTTCCCATTTTATGTTGTTAGTCACAACCTTCCTTTCCATGGTCGAATTTCCTCATTGCATATAGTAAATAAATTTTAGTCTTTCAGTTACGCCCAAAAATCTACATCATATGAATGTTTCAATGGAAATTTCACTCTTTCTTTGATCATATTTACATAGTAATGTGAATATTATTGGGTACCACTAGTATCACAAGAATCACGTTGTCTCTCTATATGACTAAAATTTATCTCTGATAAACTTTTGTATATCCATCTATCTTAGACTTGTATAGATATTTCTTATAACTGATAAAAGGGGAGATGCCACTTCCTAATCATAAAACCACTAATTCACCATCATTTGAGGAAATTCTTCCTAGGCTTGAAAAAGTGCTCTTGTTGAAGTATATACTCATCCCAGTGGGTTTGATAATATTAGGCTTAGAATTGATTTCAAAAAATGTAAAAGCAGTTCCCAATAGTGTATGCCCCTTGGACTATGCACTAAGCTCGATCACTTACCTTTTACAGTTAGGGGTATATATATATTAATATATATATTAATATATATATATTATATATATATTATTATATATATATATTATATATATATTATATATAGATAATTTTATATATATTTATATATATATATATATTTATATATATATATATATATATATAGCCACATAGCTCAAAGTTATTGCCTTTCCCTTTTCTCTGTAAAAGGACAAAGGTGCCATCATTTTCAAAGATTGAAAATTTAAATAAAATAAATGATAAACTCTACGTTATCACCCAGTGTCTAGTTATACAACCCCAATTTGAGCTTTATCCATCTTGAGAACAATATGAAGCTTCAAAACCCAAATCAAGCTATAATTATTTCTCAAAGTCAATTTTGTGCCTTAGAAAAGGCACACATGCATTTTAGTCTCTATCACTGGCATGTATTTTTTTCTCTTCTTTTCTATTATTTAAGCCTTGCATAAAACCTTCATTGTGGCTCCCATGTTGAGCTTCACCTATTTAAAACTAATGCATGGGGTGATAAAGCTATATCTTGGCCTATGTAAAAAGACAAAAATGGCTTCAAATGTGGTTTAATGATTTTAAGTATTACAACTAATACTTAAAATTAGTGGTTATATTTTCTTATGTAAGTTTCTTGTACTGTTATATTATGTGTTCATGTATAACCTTTCTTTTTTTCTTAAAAAGAAAACATATAAGAGCTAATCCCTTTCCCTTGTTTTGTACACTCCCCTGTGAATGTTTTATTTTTCACCCAAGATTTACATAATTCAAGATGTTAAGATTTGGTATGGTTTGTTGATAGGTATACTAATTATAGAAGAACATAATTTGTATACAGTTTTTTGTGTGCTACAATATATACAACATGATTATTTTCAGTAGAGGTGGCCATGGCTAATTTAGAAATAATAGAGGTGGAGGGCCAAATCCATGGAAAAGAGGAAACAAAAGGCTCAAGTTTTCAATACATTTAGATGCAAAACCTAACAAGTTCAACCAATTATTACAAATTGGTTTCCTCAATTTATCTCATTGAAAAGCATATTGTCGACCTCCTCCACACAGTGGCACAAATCAGTGGCCCACGTAGACAAATTCATGGCTTCATCCTGGAGAAGTTGGGTGGTATGAATATAGATGTTCCTGGCACACAAAAAGTATGAGAAGAAGCATGATTCAAAGGAAGAATATGTATGGACCTGTGGTATAGATAGAACAACATGAAGAGGTGCAATGTGTAATCAACCTTGGTCAATATCACACTCAGGGAAAATATGTGTAATATTGTTGCGGAAGAAGAATGAGCCCGATTAGTGTCAGGAGGATTTCTTCAAGTTAGTAGCCATCAAATGCCTTAACAATGTTTGGCACAATTGCCATCAACACCAAAGGGGAAGATTGTTGGAAAAAATGTATGCCTTGAAGAATGTTGGACAAAATGTTGTCCTTAGAGATTGTTGGAAATATTGATGGACATAATGTTCTCATTGATGTCAATTATCTCACTATTGAAAAGTATGAAGTCATTTAGGGCAATGAGATTTGGATGGTAGTTGAGGCATTTAGTTGAAAACCATCACAGTAATAGGATAAAGTGAAGAATTCCTAAAACTTTATGCCTATGGTTGATGAAGGTATGTTGTAGAGGTCAGTGTTTTAAAGAAACTTTTGTGTGTAAAAAACCAAGTCAGGGTCCCCCACAAAGTGCGTGGAAGGATAATCCACAAAGATACCTTTCCAATGGTATATTAAACTTAAGAAAGATCCTGAGGGTTGTATATATAGTGTGTTTTGAAGTTATGTGGTTAGCTTTAGTTTTTGAAGTTCAGAGTTCTGGGCCCCTTATGAATAAAATAGGTTGTCTATGGCTATAGTGTCAAACTTCAAACAATTTGGACCGATATGGATGTTTGGGCCATGTGATTTTTTCAAGGATGTAGGTGCAAAATATTCCTAAAATCAAACTCATTTCAAATTTCATGTGCTTTTTCCACAGATAAAGTGTCGAACTCTAAATAGTTCAGACTCATTTGGATGTTGCGGCGAGGTAACTTGTTCAAGGATGTAGGTGCAAAAGAGTCCAAAACCAAAACTCATGTTCTAAGTTCATGTGTTGGTGAAGTTCCAAACTATACTGGGAATTCATTCCCAAAGGGTTATTTTAAAGGAATCATAAGAAAAGAACCCAAACCCAGTATTTCCTCTCTATAAAGTTTTGATGACGTGGCATGATAATGTGGTTATTAAAGTGAGTATAGGTGCTACCAAATAGATCAAGGTGATGGCATGGAATTTTGGACAAGTGACACATGGCAGGAAAATATGGACTTGGATGGAAATGTGGGCCAAATCCATGTGACACGTGGCATCATTTATATGTTCCAGTGTGCCATGATGACATCACCATGACATGAGAAGTGTTGTCAGCAAATGATGTGGCATAATGTTGGTATTTGAGTCAGCAGATCAAGTTTTTAGATGATTTCCTTTTTTCTAGAATTTCTAAAATTCTACTATGTCCCAGATTGTGGGACCTATAATAAGCATTAGTTTGAGAGTTAATCATTCAGGTGATTTTATCAAGCATAACAATAGAAAGGTTCAAACCTGAACTCAAGCATAATTACACCAATCATAAATAACATGGCCACATTTTTGGTCATATGGAAAAGGTGATAAAGTCTCAAAGACCTTAGTTAGTTAGAATTTGGTGTCGAGTTCAATTATGAATTAAAATATTTTGTTACATAGTTGTACAATTGAGAAATACAAGAATAAAGTATTTGATCTGTTGATGACAAGGGATGGATAATTGCCATTTGTGAGGAAATTAAATTATGAACATTACACATATATATAAAGAGTTGATCAAAATAAGGCTAAGAGAGAGTGTGAGATATTGTAGTGGGTAAGAATTAAATATAATATCCTACACGCTCTAGCTTTGAATAGGGCACCAAGATTAGAGAACCATAAGTTCATAGGTTGGATGTGAGCTAACTGAGAGATGAAGTTCCTCCTCAAGTAGTAGAACATTGATTGAAGTGCTTATATCAAGCATATTGAGGAATGAATGAAGCTCCTATTCTTGATCAGTGTGGGATTTTTCTTAAAACAAAAAGCCACAGGATCATGAAGTGTAGAAGCAACTAGAGTGTGAATGTGAATTGCGTAGTGAGAGTAACAGAGCATTATAGAAAGTGAATTGCTGAAGTTTATTGTTGCAAATGGTGGTAGTGTGTGCTTGTAGAAGAATGAGAATCTTAGTGATGTCAAGGAGCTACAATAGGGAGGTGGTTTCAGGAAAGCAATGGAATTATTCAGAAATAGAATAAAAGAATATTGATAGAGGTACGAGTTTGAAAATCCTACGAAATAATAGATCTAACTAGAAGAAGTAGTTTTGTGCCTTCACAAATTTGAATTTGATGCTTCTAGAAAGTTGGTGCTTCCAAACATGAAGGGGTTGGGGCCTTCTGTGAGTGGGTGCTCACAAAATAATTGATGTAATTAGAGTTAGTGCTTTGAATTTATGTCATAATAAATAGAAGATTTGGTGTTTTCTCCCAAAAGGGTTTCCATTTTAAATCACTGTGTATATGTATGAATGTATAATTGCAATTGATTAATTTATTGGTTAATTAATTGAAAAAAATTATTAATTACTAATTCACCCCCCCCCCCCCCCCCCCACACCCCAGGAATCTTAATTCCTAACATAATAAGAAGCCACTTTCATTAAAGAAAAAACCTACTTTCTAAGATCTAAATATTTCAATTCATAGTCATGTGATGTTTTTCTCATGAATAAAATAGGAAGTTCCTCTACTTTTGTATTCATTTAAGTAAAGGGGAAATAGTTTCATTCAAAAAGAGGGAGTAGAGTATCAAGTCTTGTTCAAAATATGGACTTGTTAGTAATAGGGATATTTTAATTGCTTGTTTAATATTTGCGAAAGCCATTTCTGTTTATGGATTCCATTCAAAATCTTGATCCTTTTTTAACAACTCATTAATTCGATTCAATATTGAAGCAAAATATGGTATCAATCTTCAAACAAAATTTACCTTCAAGAAGAAAGATTAAACTCCCATTTGGAGATTTAGAGGTTGCAAATTATTTATGTTTTAACTCTATTTGTATCAAATAACATTCCTTCTTTGCTCACAATATGGCCAAAATATTTCCTTTTGATACTGCAAGAAAATGGTTCCTTGGATTAACAGATATTCCATACAATCTACAATGTTGTAAAACTTGTCTCAAATGCATGATATGTCGTCCCCATAATTTTGAATGGATAGTAAGATCATCATGGTACTCTTCCATGAACTTATCGATCATCTCTTTAAATGAATAACCCATATGTCCTTCTAATGTAGCTCTAGAATTTTTTAATCCAAAGGGAATCTTAGCATATGAAAATGTCCCTCATGGTGTTACAAAAGTAGTCTTGTATTAGTCATATCTAGAAATTAACACCTAATTCTATCTGGTGGAACCATCACGTATTGAAATTAAAGCAAAACCAACAACTTGTTTAATGAGCAGAAATTATGTATTTAGTAGTGGATAATTATCTTTCACAGATGCTTTATTAAGATTTAAAAACTAAACACAAATCTAAATACATCATTCTTCTTTTTTACTACTATAGCATTGGAAATCAACTTAAAATCTTTGTTGGAAGTATAATACATGTCTTTTTCATCTTCTCAACTTTGATTCTGACTAATGGCTTCAAATTTGGATCTATGGATCTAGTGTTCTTCCTGAAACGTTTTCCACCTTCTTTGAGTGGTATCATATGCTAGAAACCGGATATATCATATTCTTTCAAGTCATAAAAAGCTCATGCAAAGACATACTGAAACTCATTGAATAAATCAAGGTATTATTGAATTTATTTTTGGGCATAGTTGGTTTACAAGTTTAGATATTTTGGGTTTTCTTATGTACTAATATTAATCTTTTGAGTTTCTGGAAATTTTATTAAATAATATTCTTTTTTAAGATTCTCATTATGTGATTAATAATTTATTGTAAATAAAGACTCGAAATTGGTATATCTTCTTGGGAGAGAGGGAATTTTTACATCTTTGATGAGGATTATGTTTTTATGGTCCACATAATCTTGGGGATAATTAGAATATTGATATTTTGATAGCATTTATTTTTCATGATACATGAATTGTTTGGCATGCTCATCATTTTCAAACAATTTCCACTAATCCCCATTACCAGATATTGATGGGTAGTAGATGTTCCCTACATGAAAATAAATTCGAGAACATTCTAGACCCTTGTAGCATAACATTCCAATCGTTGCTTGTTTATATTATACTTTTTCTTAATTTGATTTATGGTCAATTCAAAATATCCTCTCATAACTAAATATTTAATATGAATTTGAATGATTGGTATTAACCCTTCAGTTAGTGCCTCATATTTTTCCTATTATTTGTGCAAGGAAACTCTAGTCTAAAAACATAAGATAAATATGAGAGCTTGGACTATGAAATACTCTGCTGAATCAAATTCCATAACTAAAACAAGAGCCATTGAATTAAATTTTCCAAAATCCTAGAAAAATATCACTTTTACAGTATTTATTTAGTGTTATATTGAGGCAAACATAATTTTCTATCCCTAAATCTTGACAATTCTAAGCAACATTTGATTCCTTTTTTCTTAAAGAAATTGGGTTTCCTTTGTTCTCTTGGGATTCTACTAAGGATTCTTTGTTTGACAATATCATATAGTTTCCGTAATTCATTATATATCCTCTAATCCTAGAACACCAATCATGACCAAGAACAACTCCATAGGAAGCTAGGAGATCGACAACAACTATAGTGAATACTATGGTTATATGTGTTTCCAATCTTATCCATGGACAAAAGTCTTTAATTTCAGCATAGGAAAGGACTTTTTTATTGAATCTATAGCATAAATAATTTCTCTAAATTCATAATATTTAGTGCATTCTAACCCCAAGGATCCCATTACTAAAAGTGGCATGATATTATTTGTGGCTTTGTTGCCTGCCATGCAATTATGCACAATACAGTCATGATTTTCAATAGGAATATAAAAAGGATAAACCTTTCCTCTTACTCTTTTTCAAAATTAATTGGGTATTTCTTAACGAACATCCAAAGATACTTCTATTATTAAATTTGATTGACCCATTTTCTACAATATTTCAATAGGTTCTCCCTTTTTGAGACAATCAAGAAGAGATGGAGTGATTTGCAGCTTCGTAAATTCATCCAATATTATAAGGTATTTCTGTTTTGGTGTTATCTTATTCCTTTATCAAATATGAAGTGCCTTGTTTTGATGTTGATTGAGGAGAATTATCAATATTTTTTCCTTTATTGACCTAATTATCTTGTTTGTATTTGCTTATTTGAGCTTTTTTCTAAACCAAATTTTCTTTGTATTCTTTAGAATTTTCTAGTTCAACAAAATCACCTATAGTAAGAATCTATATATTTTCTTCATATTGCATTGGTTATAAGATATGAGGTTCTTAAATTATTTCAACCATTAATGGATATAAATATTATTAATTTTCTTCAAACACATCATCATCTCCTAATACAACTGCATTTGGATATATCCTCTAATCCTAGAACAACAATCATGGCCAAGAAGAACTCCATAGGAAGCTAGGAGATCGACAACAACTATAATGAATATTGTGGTTATATGTGTTGGAAATCTTATCCATGCAAAAAAGTCTTTAATTTCACCATAGGAAAGGATTTTTCTTGAATCGATAGCATAAATATTTTCTCTAACTTCACAATATTTAGTGCATTCTAACCCCAAGGACCCTATTGTTGAGAGGCATGATATTATTTGTAGCTTTGTTTCCTACCATGCAATTATGCATAATAGAGTTGTGATTTTCTGTAGGAATATAAAAGGATAAACCTTTCCTCCTACTCTTTGTTGAAATTAATTGGGTCTTTCATGACTACCAACCAAAGCTACCTCTATTCTTAAATTTGATGGACCCATGCTTTCTAAGATTTTAGTAGGTTCTCCCTTTTTTGAGGTAGTCAAGAAGAGACAAAGTGATTTGCAGCTTCTTAAATTTATCCAATATTGTAAGGCAATTTTTTGTGGTGTTATATTGTTCCTTTATCAAATATGGAGTTCCTTGTTGCAATGTTGATTGAGGTGAATTATTAATATTTTTTCCTTCATTGACTTAATTATCTAGTTTTAGTTTGCTTGTTTGGGCTTTTGTCTAAACCAAATTTGCTTAGTATTCTTTAGAATTTTCTAGTTCAACAAAGTCATCATGAGTAAGAATTTACATATTTTCTTCATATCACATTGATTCTAAGATTTGAGACTCCTAAAATATTTCAACATCAATGGATATAAATATTCTTAACTTTCTTCAAGCACATCATCTTCTCCTGATCTGAAAATGGGGCTCTTAGGCTTCTTGTCTAAGTTACAAGAACCTCTCCCACTTCCAAAGCTTTAAATATCCCCAAGTCTTCATGATTAACCAATTCGGAATTCGAAATGCTTGAAAATATAGGTGTATGTTGGTATTTGATTTAACTGATTATATGCTTTAAAATATGTTGTTTGTGTTGATATGTAAATGTGCTTGAACTGATATATAAATACATATAACAGTAAATAATGCAGCAACAAAAATAAACACAGAACAACAATATTAATTTTGAGTTCACCCAAAACTCTTGGGCTACGTCTCTGTGAACTCTAGTTAACTCAAATAAGCTCTCTGGGATTATGGTATAAGTCTTTTTTATAAGCTCTTGGCTCAAATCCTACTATTTTGCACAGAAACAATGGGTTCAAACACCATGTCATTCCCTGGCCCTTGAAGCTATGGCTCTTGGCTCTAGCTCTTGGCTCTGGCTCTTGGCTCTTGGTTCTGGCTCTTAGCTCTAACTCTGGCTCTTGGCTCTCGGTTCTGGCTCTTGGCTCTTGGCTCTGGCTCTTCGGCTCTAGCTCTTTGGTTGTAGCTTCTTGGCCCTTTGCAACCTTCATCTCTTTGGCTTTTCACTTGAACTTCAAGTGACCCCAAAGGCTCCCTTAGCTGCTTTGTGCAATAGCTCTTCAGCTCTCTCTTGGCTTTACCACCGCTTTCATTATTCCGCTTCAGCAACCCCTTCAGCTACCCTTGTTTCTGTCGTTCTGTGGCTTTTTAAGCCAACTCTGCACTATCGGTTCTTTTTCCCTTTTGGGCTCCCTGTCTTCTTGTTTCAATCTGCTCAAATCCCGTCTCTGACCATTAACAATCATTGCTAAACACCCTCAGGGATGGATGCCACCTAGTCTGTAATGGATGAGTGCATCGGACTTGTGAAATCCCTGAAATGGTCAATTTCTATTAACATAGATAAATACACTAACACGAGAAAAATCTATAGAGAAAAACTTTCCCTGGACTTCAAATCTTCATAATTTTTATAACATTATTAGGTCTGCACAAAATTTCTATCGCAAGTTGCTTCGATCCTATTCTAAGGTGTCCCTTCATATTTTAAAAATACATTAAAAACATTAAAATCTCATAAAAATGGCTTTGGGCAGATTTGAAATATTATTCATTTTCATTCCCAAACACCTTCGGGTCTGGGTTTCATTGCATCGGCACTTCCCTTCACATTTCGTTTAATAAACAAAACATGCAAAAATACATTAAAAATGACAATTGACGGATCTTAAATCTTATTAAATAGCGTTTATATTTCCATCAGGTCCAGCTAATCACATCGCACATATACATATGTCTATAGTCGCTCTTCTGTGTAGCTCTGATTGCTATTTTCCGATATCGGCGATCGCACCATCGCATCAGCTCGGGACCTTTCCCTTAGGTATATACCACCTGCCTCTGATCTGACCCATCGATCCAATCATCAGAGGTCACTGATTGGGGGTGCCTTCCACTCGACCTTAAGCCCTCCTCTTTTCCTTATACGATGCAATTTTTCCTTATAGGGGTTTTTTGCCATTTTTAGGGGTTTTTGCCTCTTTTTTCAAAGAAACTGGGCATCTTCTGTATGTGATAAGTTCTACATCCTAAGTCCATTTTAGCCCATTCAAGTTGCAGTAGATTCAGAAGGAAAAGATCTCTGCAATGGGGTTATTTTTAATAGCAGCCTGCGACTTTCTTTTTCCTCTAATTTACAAAGGAATTATGCCATTTGGCACCTTTTACCTCTTATATGAAGTCTTTTAGACTTAGAGGTTTATTCAAGATCCATTTTTGGATCACGCATTCCCACTAAAGAACTTTTGGTCTCCAAAAGACTGATGTACTGATCTAAATAGTAAATGAGAGTGACTCACCCTCTTCTTTCAGCCTCCCTACACTTGCCTTGCATAATGCTTCTAGACCAAAGTTTCTGACCACTTCCCTTCCTCGAATGAGCTGGTCTTCTTGGGAAGAGTTTTCTTCCTCCTTGCCTTCCTGCAGAACTTCTGTTGAACTGGTCATAGAAGGTGGTTTGAACTTCTTTACCTTGATCATTTATCCAAGGTGGATCAAACAAATGTGAAGTACATCTGCTCCACAAAACTTTCATTTTTACCTATTTGACAAGCTGTTAACAACATCTATTAACAACAACAAAATACAAACAACAACTGGATGGCCTAAACTCTTGCTTCAACGAAAGAAACAAATTTCACATCTTGTGAACACCTCCATGTCTTACATCTGCATACAAATGATGGACTAGACAACAAGCCCACAAAACATGCCTTTAAAACAAATGACCCTTCAAGTCAAGCTTGTGGAAAAAGACCATTAGGACTCTTTTTCAGCAGATGAAACACTTCATCATTATCTCCATTTGGAGACCAAGTTAACTTCTCCCAAGCCAACATGGCATCACATGCATGTCAAAGCAATCAACCCTGCAAGTTAATTACACATACATGTTCAAAAACAAGGAAATCATCAACATCCCTGTGTTCATGCATCTCATGCTCATGCATGCATTTCATCTTTCAACTTTCACTTAAGCACACTGTACTTTTGAAGCTGGAAGCAAATATAATGTAGATGCATCAATAGACATGCAATCTCAATCGGATAAGAACTCTAATTGTTCCTTATCAATCCCTTTCAAAGGTACTACCTTTGTCTACACATCGCATCATCATGTGAATCATTTTGAGACACATCATTCATGGAATCTTCCTTTCCATTTCTGCCATCTTCTCTTTCCACTTTCTTCAGCTTTTTTGGAAGCATTGCTGGATTTATAGTCCTACATTGTGCAGCAAGATGTCCTTGCTTATGGTAATGAGTGCACTGCCTGTGCATCCTCTTGACATCATGATTTGCCTTGTCCAAAGGACCTTCGGCTTCTTGTTTCTTTTCCTTGAAAAGTTTCCTATATTTGGCCATTCTCTTCCAACATCTAGAAACATTATGGTTATCCAAACCACAAAAGGAACAAGCAATTATTTTCCCATCTCTATGTGGAAATTTATCATGCTTTGCGCAATCAAAAGGAAAATGTTTAGAACCAGATTTATACCTTTTTCTTTCACCTTTACTGCCTTCATGAGGAGGTGAAGAAAATGAATAAGTGGATCCCTTTGGAACACCATCAATCTCTTCAAGGTTGTTAGGGTCTCCCCAACTCTCTAGTTCAAGTGTGTGCTTCTGAACACCTACATCATGCAACTGATGTTTCAAGCTATCGCAGTCCTCCTGAATACAATCTTCACACTGTGTAATTGTTACCAGGAATAGTGTCCACTCAGATGCTGCTATTCCCACTAAGATGGGTGGCTATCTTAGAAACAAACAATTAAAGTCTACTATTGTTTTCTCTTATGAAGATAGACAAGAGGAGAACCAAGAAGACCAACCTGAGTCTTGCGCTTGATTTCCTCTCCTTCTTGATAGAGCTTCGCTGCTTCTTCTTCGTCTGCCCAGCTTCAAAAAGAACCTGTGGAATCACATCAACATACTACTATCGAAGAAACAAGGATCTATATTCATAAATAGCACAGGATTAGATGTGCGTTAACCATATAAATGCATATATAAACAAGTACACAAGAATATGGAAGAAAACAAGAATAGCTTTATTAAGATGAAAAGTAGTAAGAGGATTACAACCATATGATCTGACCCAGCATCATCCTCCAGCTAGGAAGCCCTTCTTCACCTCAAGCAAAGCTTAGATCACACAACATTATGAATGTACACCACAAAACCAACAACACTTCTCTATAAGATACAAAATTCTAGCCTCTCCTCCTTGGATCTCTGGGATGAGAGACCCATATATAGATTTTGCAAAGGTGTGAGTCAGCTCTGGGTTTTTGATTAGTGTCCTCTCTCTGATAGCTCTTGGTTCCACTTGAAGATTTCATTGATCTCTTACTCATTCTTGAGCGAATTCTGAGAGGCAAGTGTCATCTAAGAAGTTTCTAGAAGATTCCTTAATCATCCACTTAGCAAATTGTCTCCACCACTTGTCTATTTTCGTCCATTGCACCCTGTAGAAGGACTTTTCAGTATGCATCACACCTCCCATGTGTATTAGGTGCGATGCATTGCACCCTCTGCACTGGGCATTCAGTATGGTCTAGTTTTGACCATTTCTGAGAAGTTTTTAGTGGAGAACTTCTGGGAGATGGTGTAATCAGCTGACATTGTTCCTTTAGGCAGTGAAGCAACACTTTTAGGGACTTAGGAGCCCTTAGTTTATGGACATTTATGATTGGGGTTGAAGTGCCCAAAAATGTCTATAACAGTTGCCCCCTAAAGCATGATGTCGTTAATCTTTTTGATGTCGAGTGAAATTCTTTACCATGAGGATCCGAAGTTTTTTCGAGCTAGGAGGCGACCTGTAATAAGATACAATACAATACATTATCTTGACAAAAATTTTCATGATCTAGCTTAGGCGAGCATTCCCATGCTCAGCTTTATAAATTCATTTTCATGTACATAGGACAGACAATTGTCTGTGTGGAAGACTGATGATTTGAACTCATCATCCTTTGATTTGGATGATCATCTGTTCAGCAATGATGTATATTTGATGTCTTTATATTCCTGAATATATCACAGCCCGGATGGATGAAACTAGATCTGGGGTCTTCAAAACGCGTTCAATCTTCACTCAGAGTACAAGTCAATCCATGTGAAAAATGTTCTGGAGTTGAACATGGAAAGACATCACCTGATTACCAGCTAATTATGTAAGCTGTTAACGGGTGCGAGAGGAATCACCAATAATGACAATGACCCCCAAGGTACTACAGTAGAATTCATGTGGTGTGAAAAAGGACTTGGCGTCGAACACCACATAAAATCTCTCGGTCGAAAGCCATTGATGTAAACCTATCGCCGAAAGTGAGAAACTTGCCATTGAGGCATCAAGCTTCAAAGTACTGAAAGGGTTTGTTCCTAAGTCATCTTCTTGGATAATGAGCTAATGTTGACAAGAAGCAATCCATCACAGGAGGGCCTTAATGAATCCCACATCAATGACACGGAACGAAGCAAATGATTTTGGAGGTGAAAACAATCTGACGATACAGGGTTCAAGGTGGCGGTCATGAAGGAATGGAGCATGAATGTATTGCAGTGGGTGAGACACAGGTGAATTGTCTGAATGACTTCTCTTGAACATATCAATGACAGTGACGATGGATTGGTAGCGTTAACCCCAAAGATGGATGGTGTGATGGACCAATGGTGATGACCAGTGAATGGAACAACCCAACCAGGCATGGATGCAGAAGCAAAGTGTCATGTTCAAGAGCGACTTGCTACCAATAAAGCTTTTTCAAGTTTTCTTCACAATTTTCCACAGTCATTGCTGACCGGTACCTCTTTATTTTTGTTAAGCATGAGGAGGATAACATATGCTTGTTCTATAATATGCCCTTCAGGCGAACCTGTCGCTATATTTTAGCGAGCCTAGCGACAATGAAACTTGTTCTCGTCCATGCGGACGAGTTTGTCGCTATTTGGTTTTAACGAGTTTAACGACAAAGATAACTCGGTCCCTTTCAATTTTATAGAGTCTGAAAGGAACAGAAAGGAGACTCCAACGATTATTTTTCGTCATGCAATCCCTTAAGTCCGAAAAAGCGTAAAATAATACAAAAGGGATGAATTTTCGATAGTTTTAACTGTAGGTTTTAACCCCGTATAGAAATTACCTGCATACGAATTCTAAATCACGGGAAAAATAAAAATGCGAGAGCATAACACATAAAACACATATACACAGAGATTTCCCACTGGATCTCAAAACCGAG
>APFE030451720.1:0-14077 GCA_000404065.3 Pinus taeda | reverse complement strand
AACCCCAAAAATGGATGGTACGGAGGACAAATGGTGATATGACCGGTGAACGAAATAACCCAACTTGACTCAATCATGGTGATGGAGTGAAAGTGTCATGTTCAAGAGCGACCTGCTACCAATAAAGTTCTTCAAGTTTTATTCCCAATTTTTCCCCAGCCATTTCTAAACGGTACCTCTTTATTTTTGTCAAGCGTGAGGAGGATAACATATGCTTGTTCTATAATTTGCCCTTCGGGCAAACCTGTCATTATGTTTTAGCGAGCCTAGCGACACTGAAACTTTCTCTTGTTTGTAATGGACAAATTTGTCGCTATTGTTTTAACGAGTTCAACGACAAATATAACTCGGTTCTTTTCAATTTTAGAGAGTCTGAAAAGAGACAGAAAGGAAACTCCAGTAATCATTTTTCGTAGTATAATCCCTTAAGTCTGAAAAAAGTATAAAATAATACGAAAGGGATGACTTTTCCGATAACTTTAACGAGCCGAAAAAGACAAGCGCACGATATTTTTGTGTAATGATCCCTTAGGTCGAAAAAGATTAAAATCTAGAGGAGGGATGGGACTTCCAATCACTTTAACGAGCTGGAGAGGCCAATTGCTTGACAATCTTTTTATATTTTACGAGTCTAAAAAGAGCTTAAAAGAGACTCATCTTTGAGGAATGAGTGATATTTTCGGGTAGCAGCTGGTCCAGGTAAGGTTTGGAACTTTTCAATCATGGCAGTGTAAAGAAAGTGGCTAACAGAATCACTCGTCGCAGTTGTTCCTCAAAATGGTAGACAATCAAGTGGAGGCGAATTATCGGCTAAAAAGTGGAGGTGATGGTAAGAACATGACCAAGGCTCAAAAGCTGATAGTAATGCGATCACAAAAGTTATTTATCGAAAGTGGGTTCATTTTTTAATGAGCTTGAACTCTGGGGGAACGTATGCTCATAACTAGGTTTATTTTTTAACGAGCTTGAACTTTGCAGAAACATTGCTCGTGATAATAGTCAGAGATGTTCGATTCACCATTAACATTATGTTCTCTTGACGGTCATACGACCTGTTCAATTGCTCCATCAAACTGATTAGAAATGTACATACATGCTTGAAAAATGAGTTAAAAAAACTAATACCTTACTTAAATTACGTGAATAGTAACATAAAAGTAGTTTTTACCTCTCATTTTACCATTTCATTCAAATTTGGGATTGTTGGAGCTCTGGAGGTGTTTTTCCCCCTCGATTTTCATCAGCTGATTCTGGGAGATTCTGTGGACTATTTTTGGCGCTGTCTGGACTAGGTAGGAGCTAACCCCGAGCTCTTCAATTGCATTCTTTCCTTTTCTGATTTTGAGCATGTTTTTCCTGTTTTTTTGAGCCTCTGGGGTTTGAACATTTCGTTCTCTCCCCATCGCAACTAGTACACATCGAAAGGTGCAATGCATACTGAGCTGGCCATTGGCCAGTTAGTATGCATCCCACCCAGTACACAGCTAGGGTGTGATGGGCGCAAGGAGGAAAGTTTCTGCACTGATTTTTGATGGAATTTTTGCCTGTTTTTTCCCAAATCAGGATCCCGCTTCTCTTGTTTGTTTTTCAGAGATTCATCGGAGCAAGATGGTCGTTACATGGCATGAACGTGAGCATGAAGAAGAGGATGTAAGTGCCTTACATGATCCGGGTATGGTAACTACATTGCGGAACTATGGCTTTCTCAAGTTCTTTTGCATATCTAGCATGAGGCAACAAATCGACTTGTTGCAATATCTTCTCGATGCCTGGGATCCTACCAACCAAGTGTTCCAGATTAGAGGTAAATCCATCCCTTTGATTGTTGAGGATATATACTTCTTGATCGGTTTATCAAGGCGTGGTGCCCCTCTCTCACTATCAGGTTCCGCCCGTGGGGGCGAATCCGTGAGGGATTACATTTTCCGATACTGTAGAGATGGATCTCAGCCGAGCAAGGACGACAAGATCAACATTAGAGACATCATTGACTAGTCCTTGAGGACTATCTTATTCAACTTTGCTAGATTGGCTGGCAGCACGGCTCTTCACTTGGCCAACAGGTCCTATATGCAGTATGCCTTGGAATGCCTTGAACTAAAGGTATTCAACTGGTGTGATGCATTACTTCCGGTGATAAAAGAACATATTACAAGGTGAAGAATGGAAGATCCAAGAACTTTGGTTATGGTTCTATTCTGACTGCTTTCGCCTTGGAGAAGATCCCACTGATGCAACCACAGTGCATTTCACTTGAACTGCCAGCATCGACAAAGCCACGGATGCAGAGATGGGTTGACCTTATGGCTAGACATGTTGGTCAATCACAGATTTCATTATTTGATGCCTTCTTTGAGTGGTTCAACCGTCAGTAGATGGTTTATGTCGAGTATCCATATGCCGGGATGGATTTCCGGGGTGACCCAAATTTGGTGTTGTTAGCTGGCGAGCAGTGGGGTGTCATAGGTAAAAATCTCTAACCATATCTCTGTTTATTGCTTTTATAATGGTCTTGTGTTTTTTAAATGTTATCAATACTAATCAAACCCATGTACTCGTGCAGATATTGGACCAGTGCGACCGGAAGTGCGCCTGAGGGTAGCAGCTGTTGTTCTAGCAGGAGAGGCTATAGGGAGGGCTATCCTTCGTGATATGGATGTAGCCGAGACCCTTGCAGTATTGCAGGATCAGATCGAGGGCCTCACCCTTGGTATTCCAGATGTGAGGACCGATGAGTTACCTCTGAGATTACAACACCATACTACTGGCGTGCCGAGTCGATGGACTAGGCTCCTACATATGATCGCACGGGCAGTGACTTGTTATCACCAATACCATTAGTCTAGGGTGCTTTCCTGCATTTTTGAGTTTTTGGTTCGTGTGACCAATTTTGTCCTAGACAGAGAACATTTTGTAAAAACTATAAACAATTATATATATTTTTGATTTTCGGAGCTCTATTTTGGTTAAGTTATATGATCCTGATGCAAATGTTGATGAAATTCTTTTCTTGTATAAATTTTGCAAATGTCTATCTAACACATAATTTTCTAATGAACCAGTTAATGTGTTTAAGTTTCTGGAAATGTGTTGATATTGAATAGAATCAAACTGCTTTTCCAAAATCCTAACCCTTAGGAACATACGATAGATAGCTGGATTCCGAACGGAATAGATGCCAATAAGCTGTAGGATGATGAGTTGTGAGTCTAGCCTGACAATCAGTCAATGTATGCCATGTGTGATGGCATCAGAGAGAAGTTCTATCAACGCGCTATACTCAGCGTTGTTGTTTGTTGACCGACCAATACATACCCCTCTGAAACTCATTAACTTTCCGCTTGGATCAAAAATGGCCCAGGATACAAAAGATAGGTTCCGCGTACTACGATTAGCTTCGTCGGCGTATCCAACAAATGATTCCAATAGGTTCGACATCTGCAACAAATGAAAAAGTGGATTACCTAACCAAAACAATCACTCTTGACAAAAACAAAGATGTAACAAAAGCATATGAAGAGATTACTACACTTAGTCAAGTATAGTAATGCTTAAGGTACAACCCGTTTTGGGGTTGCGAAAGTGGAATCCCATCGTAATCTACTAGCTCGTAGGCTCCTTTTGCTAATACATGCTGAACAATGTAGGGACCCATCCGCAATGACTGGAACTTACCTGCTCCCAATTTATCGGATTCCTGATCGTAGAGTAAGACCAGGTCACCTTCTAAGAAGACATGGGGCTTGAAATTCTTGTCAAATTGCGCCTTGACTCGTTTCTTATGAGCTTCGTTAGCCAAGGCAGTGTCATGACGGGTTTCATCCAGTTGGATTAATTCCAAGAAACGAGCCTCTTCCTCTGAAGTTCCAGGGAGAAGGTCAATTGCGAGCTTGAGAGATGAAATTTCGCACTGAACTGGTAAGACCGCTTCCAGGCCATACACCAGCTGAAAGGGTGTAAATCTGGTTGCATTTCTTACCGATGTCTGGTATGCCCACAAGGTCGAGTACAGGATTAGGTGCCAACTCCGTTTATGGACTCCAATCATCCTTTGCAGCATGCGCTTCAGGACTTTGTTGATCATCTCAACTTGTTCGTTAGCTTGTGGATAATACAGAGTAGAACTATCGTGGGATAGTCCTAATTTGGAAGCCAATTAAACCGTCATGTGATTGCGGAAATGTGATCCATAATCTGTGACTATAGCTTGTGGAACACCGAATCTAGAGACTACATGATTGAAAAAGAAAAGGGCAGTCGTTTCAGTGCTGTTGTTTAATGTAGGCATTGCCTTGACCCATTTTGTAAAATAGTCAACTACGACTATGATATACTCATGCCCCTCGGCCGAGGTGGGGTTACACGTCATGAAATCTATGCCCCATTTGGCAAATGGCCCAACAAAAACTACTGGATGTAGAGGTGCGGGTGGTATTCTGGTTTTGCGGTCAAAGATCTGACAAGCATGGCAACTTCTGACTGCGATTATGCAATCTTTGAACATTGTTTCCCAGAAGTAACCTGTTCATAAAATATTTTGTGTCGTAGCATAAACAGATTGATGCCCCCCACACATGCCTAAATGGCAATCATTCAGGACTTTTTCAGCCTCCTCATGGGTGAGGCACCTTCGCAGAACTGTATCGATACCACGACGGTAAAGTGTATCACCGTCAATCATGTAGTCTTTTGCTTGGTATCGAGTACGTCGTTGTTCTGAGCGAGAGGTATTAGGCCTATATGTTTGGGTTTGGAGATAGATGATTATATCTCCATACCACAGATCTTTCAAGATATCAGAAACAAAGATTCATCCACGATTGATGCTTTGGATGTTGAATCGTCGGACGATAATGGGAAGTCGCATAGTAACTCCGCGAAAACCAGAGATTTCTTTGATTTGGATTTTACGAATTCTCGATCAAACTCTTGCAAAATGGCTATCCATTTCGAATATTTCCCCCCAAGTAACTGATGCGACAGAATGTAAGTCATAGGGTTACAATCTGACAAAATGGTAGTTTTGCGAAAGAGGATATAGTGTCGAAATATCTGTATTGCTTGAACAGCTGCAAGAGCCAGCTTTTCAACATAGGAGTACTTGCTTTCTGTATCATTTAAGTTTTGACTTAAATTATAGACAGGATATTCGATTCCATCGTCTTCTTGAACTAAAACTGTTGCGATGGTCATATTTTCTGCAGCTATATACAGGTTAAAGTCTTTTTTATAATCAGGAGCATACATTAAAGTGCCCAAAAATGTCTATAACACTTCCTCAAACAGTTCGTTACTTCGGTTACTCTGTGTAATGATTCATCCACCAACTCAGTGGTATAATCGGACTTCAAACTTTATGTGCCAAAGCTTATTTTCTCTGTCGAATTCGGTTTCCATTGGGCGCAATCTCTGCCATTAGATCTGGGGCCTCCAGATCCTATAGTTATCGCTCTTATCGCGTAGTTGACTTGCTCGGATGTTAGCCCACGATGAGAGAGGTTTTCTCTCTCATCCACCAGACATTCATCAATCACTGTATGGCATCGCTCGTTCTCCTAACAGACCCGCTTACCACCCGAAACACCTCCGATATTCTGCCGGTTTTGGAGCGCGGGACCCACCTGTTGCTTTAGCACTTTCCCCATAGTTCTCTGGCTTCCTTTGTGACCGAGTGCTCGAGGCTTTTCCTTCTCATGGGGTTTTGCCTAGCGCATCAAAAACAACCTTCGTTTTCTAGTCTAAGCCTCATAACTGCCATTTTTGTACCATGCACAGTCCCCATGGGCCACCGGTCAATGCACTTTGACCGAAGGTCCTCGTTGCTTTGTGCTTGCTGTAAATTGTCGTTATTCAGAGGTTATTTCTGATAGGCTTCGACATCCATAAGACTTTAAACTTTGCTATTTTTATAGAGTTCGGGTAGCTTTAAGAGAGTTTGAGGATCCAATTTCGGATCACGCCTTCGCACTAAAAGAACTTTTGGTCCACCAAAAGACTAATATACTGATTTGAGCAGTAAATGAAAGTAACAACACCTTCTTCTTTCAGCCTCCCTACACTTGCCTTTGCATAGTGCCTCTGAGCCAAAATATCTAACCACTTCCCTTCTTGGATGGGTTGGTCGTCTCGGGAAGAACGGTTTTCCTCCTTGACTTCATACAGAACTTCTATTGTGAAGTTTACAGAAGGTAGTTTGAGTTTCTTTGCCTTGATCCTTGATCCAAGGTGGCTCAAACAAATGTGAAGTACATCTACTCCACAAAACTTTCATTTGTACCTGTTTGAAAAGCTGCCAACAACAATTGTTAACAACAGCAGGCATACAGACAACAATTGCATGGGCTAACTCTTGCTTCAACAAAGAAACAGATTTCACATCTTGTGAACCCTTCCACGTCTTACATATACATACAAATGACAAGCCAATAAAACATGCCTTTACAACAAATGACCCTTCAAGTCAAGCATGTAGGAAAAAGACCTTTAGGACTCTTTTCCAAAAGATGAAACACTTCATCCTTATCTCCATTTTAGAAACCAAGTTAACTTCTCCCAAGCCAGCATCACATGCATCTCATGCTCAGGGATGCATTCCATCTTTCAACTTTCGCTTAAGTACACTATACTTTCAAAGCTGAAATGAACATACTGTTGCAGCAATAAAGTGAGTTTCCTACTCAACTTATTTCTATTTACCATTTTGGTAAGATTCTGAAACTTGCATTTATTCCACAAAGAAATGCAAAAAAATGCATCACTAGACATGTAGCCTTAATTGGATAAGAATTCTAACCATTTCTTACCAATCCATTTCAAAGGTCCCTCCTTTGTTTGCACATCAACATCAATATGTGAATCATCCTGAACCACATCAATCATGGAATCTTTCCCTGCCATTTTCTTTTTCCACCTTCTCCTTCAGCTTTGGTGGAAGCAACGCTGGATTCAAAGTCCAACACCTTTCAGCAAGATGCACTTGCTTATGGCAGTAAGTGCAACACACGTGCATCCTTTTGACAGCATGACTTGCCTTGTCCTGTAGACCTTTGGCTGCTTGCTTCTTTTCCTTCAAAAGTTTCCCATATGTGGTCATCCTCTTCCAACATCTAGAAACATAATGGTTATCCAAACCACAAAAGGAACATGGAATTATTTTTCCATGCTTTACAAAATCAAAAGGAATGTGCTTAGAACCAGATTTATACCTACCTCTTTCACTTTTATTTCCTTCATGAAGAGGTGAAGCAAATGAAGAAGTAGCTCCCTTTGGAACACTATCACTTTCTTCAAGGCTGTCAGAGTTTCCACAACTCTCTGGTTCAAGTATGTGCTTCTGAACACTTGCATCATGCGAATAATGTTTCGAGCTATTACATTCCTCCTAAACACAATCCTCACACTTCTGAAGTAGAGGACCTACATTGAAACTCCTTTTTGGAATTGTTTCAATGGCCTTCATGGCAGCTTTGAAACTTTCTCCATAAGACTGTCCATAGCCAAGTCCCAAATACTTAGGCCTTTCCTCAACCATTATTAGCTCAACAATACCTTCTGCATGTTTGCCCAATCCTTTTCCTTCACAACCCATCTTGGACATTAGCTTGGAACCTATTCCTCTAGTATGTTTTTCAAAAGAACCAATATAAGCATTCTTAGAAGAATTTGAAGACAAACAGGAATGGTTTCCCTCTTCTTCAAGCTGATACTTGGCCAAGGCTTCTTTGGCAACAAGGAGTTGTGACTCCAACTTATGCATCCTTTTCAGGTTCACACTTGCAATATGAAGTTGCCTCTCCATTTCTTGCAATTTGTCAGAAAGCATCTGCTTCTCTTCCTCCACGGAATTCAATTACTCTCTTAGTATGCTACTCTTCCTTCCATCTTCATACATTTCTCTCACCATATCCATCATGGTGGAAAACATGTCTCCATTAAAGGAACATCAGGAGCAAGAAGAATTTGAGAACTCACTTGTAGAAGTTGTCATTTTCAAAATGCACAAAAGAACTTCAAACAAGACTATTAAAGAGCTTATATAGTAACCTCTTGCAACAACTTTTTGTGCTTCAAGGATTGCCCTAAGGTCCTTTGTGATAGAAAAATGCCTTCAACCCTTCTTCCTTCTTGTCCTTCCTAGACTGAGTTGTCAATAGCTTTCCCTTCACCTATGCAAACTCAAACAATAGTCAGTCTGCAACCAAGCATACAATCGATAAGGAAATCAATCCTTGACTGTCTAAACACTTTTCATACAATCAATCTTTGCCATGTCAATCAAGCATTATGTTACAACCTTCTTCGAAGGTGGGGTTAATCAATCTTAAGCTCTGATACCACTTGATCTGAAAATGGGGCTCTTAGGCTTCTTGTCTGACTTACAAGACCCTCTCCCACTTCCAAAGCTTCTAATTTTCCCAAGTCTTAATGATTAACCAATGCGGAAATAAGAAATGCTTGAAAATATGGGTGTATTCTAGTATTTGTTTTCAACTGGTTATTTACTTTAAAATCTATTGTTTGTGTTGATATGGGAAGGTACTTAAACTGATATATAGATGCATATAACAGTGGTTAAAGCAGCAATAAAAACAAACACATAAGACAACAAGATAATATGGAGTTCACCCTAATATCTTGGGCTATGTCTCCTTGAGCTCTAATCAACTCGATAAGGCTCTCTGGGATTATGACAATAGTTATTTTACAAGTGCCTACACTTAACTCCAATGTTTTATACAGGAACATTGGGCTCATAACACCATCTTATCCCTTGGATCTTGGAGCTCTTCGGCTTTCTAGCTCTGGCTCTGGCTCTAACTCTAGCTCTGGCTCTGTGGCTCTGGCTCTAGTTCTGGCTCTCAGCTCTCGCTTCTGGCACTCACTCTAGCACTTAGCTCTGGCTCTAGCTCTTGCTCTGGCTGTGGCTCTGACTCTAGCTCTAGCTCTGTGGCTCCGGCTCTAGTTCTGGCTCTCAACTCTCGCTTCTGGTGCTCACTCTAGCTCTTGGCTCTAGCTTCTCTAAGCTCTTTCTCCTGGCCTTTTACATGCCTTTGTGAGTTGCTCGACTTCCAAGCAACTCCAACAACAATATGCTACTATCAATTGAGCTCTTTGGCTTTTCCACTTGACCTCTGAGTGACTCCCCAGACTCTCTGTGCATTCAACGTCTTCTCATTGTTCGCTTTTTTTTCTCCTCCTTTACTCTTTGTCTGTTCATGGCTCTTAGAACCATTTTGTTCCCTAACTATTCGTTTCCTCTCCTGGCTCTTCGGATTTCCTGCCTCTGTGCTGGAATTCCCTACTCTGCGTCATCATCACTGTAACGCTTCACAGAGAGGTGGCCACTTGTCTCCTCACGAGTTGAGCCAGCTCTTCCTCAAACGGTTCGTTACTTCGGTTACTCTATGTAATGATTCATCTGCCAACTCAGCAGTCCAATCAGACTTCAACCTTTATGTGACGAAGCTTATTTTCTTCGTCGAATCTGGTTTCCCATCGAGCGTAATCTCTGCCATTAGATCTGGGGCCTCTAGATCCTACAGTTATCGCTCTTATCACGCAGTTGACTTGCTTGGACGTTAGCCCGCGATGAGAGTGGTTTTCTCTCTCATCCATCGGACA
This sequence comes from Pinus taeda, assembly GCA_000404065.3. NCBI lineage: Eukaryota > Viridiplantae > Streptophyta > Pinopsida > Pinales > Pinaceae > Pinus > Pinus taeda. Next base: position 4,456 of record APFE030451720.1, on the reverse strand, counting down.
CGCATCAATCATTGTATGGCATCGCTCGTTCTCCTGACAAACCCACTTACCACCCAAAACGCCTCCAATATTCTGCTGGTTTTGGAGTGCGGGACCCGCGTGTCGCTTTAGCGCTTCCCCACGGTTCTTTGGCTTCCCTTATGACAGAGTGCTTGGGATTTTCCTTCTCGAGGGGTTTTGCCCAGCGCATCAGAAACAACCTTCGTTTTCTGGTCTGAGCCTCCTAACTGCCCTTTTTGCGCCATGCACAGTCCCCATGGGCCACTGGTCAATGCGCTTTGACCGAAGGTCCTCGTTGCTCTGTGCTAGCTGCAAATTATCATTGTTCAGAGGTTATTTCTAATAGGCTTCAACATCCATAAGACTTTAAACTTCGGTATGAGCTTTCACAGAGTTCATGTAGCTTTAGGAGAGTTTAAGGATCCAATTTCGGATCAGTCTCCCTTTACACGTAAAGTGGCCTCCAAAGAAACTTCAAAGGCAAGCACTAAGGAAAAAGTCGAAGTAACAAATTCGACCATTCCCATATATGTAGATACACAATGATTCATTGATAATTCTATTGAGGTCACATGGGACAGTGCAAAAGACACATTCATACAAAAAAGGTTTGATGATAACTTTAAGACATGCAAGCATGCATAAATATTAAGAGGTCTAGGATGGATAGGATCACATGCAAATTCCTATTCATCCCTTGTGTAGAGGTGATTGAGTGGATTATCACACACATTGATGATTCTCATCTTGTGCTTCATAGTGAGAGTGGTGTCCAACTTTCCACCTATTATGGAGAATATATGTAGACCTACTACAAGATGCTCAAACCCATAGAATATACAAACATTAAACTTTACACCAGATGGGTTGACCTCAACACAAGTGACATCATTAAATTATAGTGTCAAGAACCTGCTAAGTTTCACCACCGCCCATCCACAGTTTATCCGAATAATATCCTCATAGATGTATATCAATATCTGATACTATGTGTTGTAGGATGCATGGGTGCAAGAACACTGAGATATTTGAGGAAAACTAGATACATATGCTCAATATGGTAGTAACTTGTGTAAAAAATTTCAATTGGGCACATATATTGTCATTTGAGTTATAGCGTCATGTGGGGAAGGTAAAAACATATTTGAGGGCAGACCAGACACCATAGCTCTATATGTCTACATTTATTTTAGATGGAATCTATGCACAATATTCTTTCCCAGCATTGTACTGGAACTAGACCCCTCAAGACAAGTTTCTAGTTTGCTTCCACTACATAGTTTTATAAGAAGAGCTTCAGAGGCACATATGATAGATTGGCCGAACAATTCTTTGAGGTTATTTTTCATATGGCATTTGAGATCAATCCTACTTGCATGAAAGATTAGGATAAAGAGTCACTCCAAGATATCACAAATTGGTTTGTAGCTCCAGAGGGCACATACATTAGATGTTTTAGTTGTCAGATATCCCCTCATCTCATGTCGTGATATGTGACAAATAAGGTGGTTATGCAGGAAACAGAAAATTAGTTGGACAAGGGATTATCAGGAGTTCTTCATAGGAGGAAGAAATCACCTTGGCCCACCTTCCCTTTGAGGATTGAATTATATGATTTAAAGAGCCACAAGGACAAAGGCAGAAATACTAGAGCTAGATTGCTTGCACTTCACAACTAAATACTTTCATGGATATGATCCCAGGAGAGAGCAAGCAGCATTGTGAAAGGATCAATTTCAATTAGGGTCATTCATCAATATCTACAACAGAAGATGAGAAGGTGAAGAACTGGTACAATGCAGCCATAATGGCACATCTAGAGATGGAGACTAGTTCACCCCAAGATCTACCAGCTCAAGATATGTAGGTGCAGGAGGCAAAATAGATAACCCCTCAATAAAGGAGTATAGCTCCTAGGAAGATGATAAGGTATGATTTAGCCGAATAAAGAAATAGGAAATGGAAAGCTGATCCTTTTGAACATGGGAGTTGTTTAGGAAGAACAAGAGAGAGGAGAAGCAAAATAAGAGGAGAAGAGGAAGCAAGACGATTTTCTTGAGTAGTAAAAAGAAGAAGAAGAGGAGAGGAGAAGAATAAAAGAGGAACAACAAATCCAGTCCCAGGAGGAAGAAGCAACACAAAGACTGAAGAAGAGCAATTGACTCAGGAGATAAAATAGGAAGTGTTGGAGGAAGAAGATACCATCCAACCCATGGATGATGAACCGGGTTCTCTAGAAGAACATCCCCTCACAGGTGGTCATCTTCCATTCAGAGAAATGGGAATCACACCTCCACCTGTAGAAAGAATCATGGATGGGTGCAGTGTAACATTTGATTAGCTTAAGAAGAGGTTCGTGCAATAGAGGCATAAATGCTTCCTTAAAGATCCTCAAAGTCCAGTCTCAGTTTCTATAGAGAAGGTGATAACTTCCAACACTAGAATGAATCCTAGAGAAATCATGGCAGCAAATGTTGCTTTTGCTACAACGACGCAGGATAACTTTGAATACTTGCTGAATGAGAATGCTAGACTAAGGAGAGAACTTGTTGTGGTGAATCAACAAGCGGAACATCTTGCAGTAGAGAATCAACAGTTATCATCACAAAGCTTCAACACCGCAGAATAATAGTCAACCATGCCAGAGTAACTAGGGCAAATGGAGGACACCATGGTGTGGATATATGATGAGATGTTACTTCTATAACAAGTGGTGGCTCCTGTCATTGGCATTTAGAAGAAGGCACAAGAAGTGGTAAAACTCCTTAAAGTAGCAAACAAAGCAGTTGACCATCTTCAATAGTGGGTTGCCAAGTATTTGGATGCTCCACAACATTTGGAAAGGAAAGACATGATTGCTGCCGAAATAGATAGAGTTCAACTAAGACTCCACCATCAGAACTACATGTGTCTTGGAGAAAATTTGATTAGTACTGTTGTTGTTTATAATCGACTGCACAATGGTTTTGATTTTCTAGCACAAAAACATGGGATGCCTTCAATAGGGACACTTGAAGCAATCAAAGGTAAAGAAATCATCTTCCAGGAGATCAGGAAACACATCGAGCAGATCAAGCAAGCAACAAAACAAGAAGGCTTGGAGGTCACTGTCACACGGAATGGGTTATACTTGCGGACAAATCTAACCTTCCTAGGAGTCTAAGACTCTCTAATGACAAACAAACCAAACAAGAGCTATCCTTCTCTAGATACACATCATTCTACGAGAATTCAAATGTTTTCGATCTTACCTTAGGTCCCACGCTTGTTGTAGCAATCCAGCCTTGCTGATCCAGATGAGCTCCTCCTTCACTTTCAGACCTGCATACACTAACAAAGCAAACGATTACATAGCATCTGAATATTCATCATAAAATAAAGCATATCTATCATATTGACCAAGGAATACATGAAATAATTCATTAACAAATCATTGAGAAGAATGGACTTATTTGTATTAATTACATTCTTTCACTAATTACATTCTTTAACTGTAATAACTGTGCAGTTTCAAGTGTCATAATGTTTATAGCAGCACCTAAATATACGAGAACTATGGAAACAAACTTTTTTCCAACTTGTACTATAACTGTAGGATGACCAGGGTCACCATATTTCACAAGAGGGGTTTTTCCTGTCATTAAAGCAGCTAGATCACCCATCACATAAATTGTGAGGGGATCTTTAGCTTTTCTTCCAGGTTTATTAATGCAAATGTCTCTAACAGTTCTAGCATAAATTGGTACATCTCTAAGTGCTTGTAAGAGTGGAATTTTAACATACAAATTCTGCAATTCTCCTAGAAGGTTAAAAGCAGGTGGCTCAGGTGTCTTGGTAAGAGTCAAACATTCAGGGAATGGCGGCTCTGCTGTTTCAGCAGTTTTATTAGAGGGTGACTCAACTGTTCTAGAATTCTTATTGGATGACTTATCTTTTCCTGTCTCCTCTTTATTAGAGTCGGAATAAGTAATGTCGTCAATAATAGGTTCGACTACTCTCCCAGACCGCAAATGAATATTATTACATTGCATAGGAAAAATAGGTTGGTTCTGAATATCAATGACCTGCAGAGCTTTATTATTATTAGGGTTGGGGTTCGGTTGCATAGGCAGTTGGGGTCTCATTGTCTGGTTATTCGATGGAGCATTTGATGGCAGAGAGAGAGATTGCTGATACTAGGGGAATTGGTTTGGAAATGGGATTTGCGGTCTGCGAAACCAGAGATTCTGGGTTCGATCCCCAGCGGAGTCGCCAATTTGTCATGCGGAAAGAGTTATATTTGCGGACAAATCTAACCTCCCTAGGAGTCTAAGACTCTCTAGTGACAAACAAAACAAACAAGAGCTATCCTTCTCTAGATACAAATCATTCTATGAGAATTCAAATGTTTTCGATCTTACCTTAGGTCCCACGCTTGTTGTAGCAGTCCAGCCTTGCTGATCCAGATGAGCTCCTC
>APFE030451711.1:160676-201591 GCA_000404065.3 Pinus taeda | reverse complement strand
GACGCTCGGAATCAAACTGTTTAACCTGCAGAGGCTCTCTGTTCATTCCAACAAAGCCACCTGAATGGGAATGGTCTGAGATCTCATGGCAGCCACCTGCATGGGAATGGTCTGAGATCTCATGGCAGGGACTTGCTGCCATGCAGCTCATCTTCGATATGTAAATTTTTATGGGGATGATAATTCTCCTCCAATTGAGGTAAGTTTTATTCCAGCAATTTACAACCAGCCTGGAATTTGCACCCCCGGGCAGGGACTACCGCTACGGCAGTAGCTCCCTTGTTTTGACAAGGATTAATCATTAAGCTTATTTTACATCAATTTGTTTTTGTTTTTTTTCATTGATATTTTTTATGAAATTATATGTATTCATAAAATGTTATTTATTTGTGATTTCTCAATAACGAAAGTATTTTAACGATAATAACTCAACTAATTGAACTAATCCTCAAAATTATATGTTGTTTTAATTATTTTTTCTTATTATATAATGATTTATAATTATATTCAGTTTTTTTAGTTGTTGTGGAAAAACTTAATATATGTGAAGTAGGGGCTATATTTTTCTTCAATGTTATTTCATTATTATCTGCAGGCAAGCCAGTGTATTTAAGGGCATTTAGAAATGGGTTGCACCTATTATTAATTTGACTTTAGACAAACAAAAAATTGAATAACCAATTTATAAAATAATAATTGGCAAATGGAATTTTTATTTTTTCTTTTAATTTCACTTTATTTTGAATTTTTATGGGTTGGAGTGAACTTCACCTATTAGTATGTAATGCGCATGGAAAATTCTAGGGGTTAATGTTCACCTAGTGGTGCTAATTTTCCATGATCTTTATTCCAACAAAAAAGGTAATTCCCCAATTTTGCAATTTTATAAAAAGATGATTCGCCCAAATTTTAGATATTAAAATTATTTTACCTTAAAATTGCAACTTATATAGTAAACTATATATAAAATTCATTATAAATTTTGAATAATTTTACAAATATATCTATAAATATTTTATAGTTTATATATTAGGGATTAGTGAGATTCGTCAATATTTTTAAACTTCAAATTTTCCATCTTTAAAATTTTCCTTGATAATAAGGAGTTTATATCAAATATAGTAATTGGTTTATACATTTCAAAATTCAATAATTAAACTAAAAAGCAAAGAATGCTAACTATGCAACCTTATTTTTTATTAAAACATGTTAAAGTAGAAAAATTAGTCAAGTTAATTTTATAATTGATAAAAATATCTCAAATTTCCAAACTATGCAAATAAAATATGTAGAATTGAGAATTTGTGTTTAATACCAATTATGAATATGGTTTCAGAGTTAAAAATAAAATTCAATGATATTTCATTAATGCTTTCTATGGACATTTCAATACTAAAGCAAATCGACTATCTAAAGAAAAAAGTCGCGATAAGTACCTTAGCTAAATTAAACCTAAATTGAAAGGGGGAACTCTCACTTTATCTATCAAAAGAACTCTTTATTAATATTAAAAAAGGGTTCAAACAGGAATGTCGGGTTTAAGGGATAATATTTAGGCAGAAAGGCTTTTCTATGCATCAACAATCGTCAACACTTTTAGTTGGATTAGGTGAGACACTTTCAACTGTTGCGTTGATTTGAAGTGTAACTACTTTTTCTAAATATCGGTTGAGTTGGTTACTGCTTTTTCCCATTCTTTTATGTCACTCTTGAAAATATTTTACCAGTTGTTGTGGGTGTTTTTTTCCCTGGCTTTTGGCAAGCATTGTTCTTCTTCCCTGGCTTTTGGCAACCACTGAATAGTATTAAGCATCTCACATACCAGTTCTCACTTTCATCTCATCATTTTCTTGAATACTCTGCATTGCATTGTCTAACGTTCACAATCACCTTATTACAGATCTCGTGATTCTCCCTGACACGAATGCTCGCTCCCCTCATATCGCCTAATGGTCATCCCGAAGAAGCCAAAAAGAAGCAATAATTGTTTCCTGTGCTGCTCTTGCCTCATCATGTCATTCCTCGTCCTGGTTTGTGGCATTTCCAGTCTAGTATCATGGATAATTTACAGTCCCAAGCTACCTAGAATGGGAATCAATCTCGTGATAAACGAGCCCTTCTCCCACTTGATGTTCGAGACATTGCCTCCGCCCTAGGTATCCCACCTTGCAGAAGCCGCTCTCAGATGCTTTAAGGACGAGATGCTCCATTTCCTTACCAAAGAATGCATTTACTGGCAGCAGGAGAAAAAAACAGTCAACGATGGTGCTCAATCTTCGAATCAGATCTGGGACCATTCCCCAAGCAACATTTTTTGTCATGAGAATAGAGCCAAGGACAAGAGATCAATTGATGTAAAATTTCCAAAGGTATTCGAATTTAATATATTCTTCAACGAATAGACGATTTTTCCATCCAAGCAATGGGACTCAACACAGATCGATGTAGTAGTAGAGAAAATCCTGCGTGAAATGTCCCTAATTCGGTGTATTTTCAATATGCTTTTTTGTCACCAGTTTTGGTCTGCATCTCCCAGAATGACATGCTGAATGATAATGATAAGATCCCAGAGTACTTGGAAGGGAAGGTCAGAACGTGAGGCACGTGATCTTCACGCATCGGAGAAATGTCAGTTAGTGTGAGTATGGGGAAAAGATTCGGTGTTCGATCATGTGCGCCTGATGAGGGTTATTTGAAGAAAAGATACATCAATTATATCTCCTTTTGAAAATATATTGGAGATGTTCACATACTTTGAGTGTAAAATTGTGATATCAACCATGTGGGAAAAATGATGGAGGGGCTCCCACTGTGTGTGATAGCTATTATTCTTGCTCTCAGAGCAACACCTCCTGCTGCATGTATGACTTCGGAGGCTACTGCTATGCCTGGGGATACTGCCCTCTTGATTCGGCCACCTGCTGTGATGATCACTACAGTTGCTGCCCTAGCGAGTACCCAGTCTGCGATCTTGATGGTGGGACCTTCCTCAAGGTAGTACCAATATTCCTAACCGATCATTTCAAGTTTGCAACTTCGCTAGATTGGATCTCAAATTTATGATATTGTGTATTTTTTGGGGATAAATTGTTGTTGTCACAGAGTAGCAAAGATCCATTTGGAGTGAAGATGCTGAAGCGTACCCCAGCTAAACCCTACTGGGTTGCTACTGCTGCTGCTTGAATAGTCGCTGATGTTTTTTTGCAAACCTGATCGTCCAAGGGGAATCTGATACATAAAAAAAAGGGTTTGTGTACAAAATACTTCTGCTATGTTGCCGTGTCTAGGTTGGCTTCTCCAGATGGATCAGAAACTGCTCTTGTCCTGTCATCAATTCTATCCCTTTTCATTTATACATGTACAGCGCTTGGCTATGTTAGCCATTGTTATTGTTTATTTTGAGGCTTATAGTCTATGAACAAAACAACTTTATGATTACGGAAGTTATTATAGATCTTAACTCCAGGAGTTAAAGGTAATGTTCCATATTTTTCAATTGTTATTGTTATTTCAGGTCAGTAAGATTATTCCCAACCTCGGTGCAAAAGGTTAAGGTGTAATCCCCCATTGTTCTGTGTACTATTTGGAAATTAATATCTATTACTCTTCATGTGCAGAATTTGTTCATTTATATTTGCTATGTCTTCTTGTTAATCTATGAACAAAACTTGCTTGCATATATTAGTTTGAGATTGTTGTTGGCAACAGGTCACACACCTGCAATATAACTACGTCGGGCTGATAAGTAAGTTAGACAAATATCTCACGCAAAATCTCTTATATGATTTAAAGGCCTGTTAAAATTTTCTGCCATGGAACAAAGATTGGGATGTTAAAATTATAGTTGCCAAATTAATGGAATTTGTGTGGAGACAAAAAGTGAGTGTCACATTTAAAATTCCAAAACGAAGCACAAACCTAGTATTGGGAAGGTTCTCTATATCAGAGCATGAGCAGTCGAAGCTAATGAATTTAAAAGCGAATGAATTTACCGAAAAGAAGGATAATGGCCCTGGTTTATTTCATGGGTATTTTTTTTGTCTATTCTTCGGTATGCCTCAATTTGGTGCTCGTTTGAGTGTTTTTAGGGATATTTCGTTTATTTTCTTCCTTGGGCATAACGTCTCCTAATTTGCAGTGGTTGAAATATTTAATCTGCGGTAAATATCACAGAGATTAGCTTTGTCATTCTGTTATTAATGCTGCCCCAAGACCCCCAAAACTTCATCAAATAAAATTGCCATTGCCTAATTTTTCTTCCATGTGACTTTAACAATTAATTATTCCCATGGAATTTACCACCTGAAATGCTGTAAATTCCGTTGGCTAAGCTTATCTTTCCACGATTAATGCTTTTGCCATGCGATTTTACCAATTGATTAATTTTCCATGGAATCTACCTCCAGGGTGTGTTCACTAGCCCCTCCGGAACCCAGCTAAACCATGGCATGACTTTGGTGGGCTATGGGTCAGAGTCGGGCACAAAGTACTGGATTGTTAAGAATTCTTGGGGAAAGAGCTAGGAAGAGGAGGGATTCATCAGACTGTAGAGGAAACTTGAAGAAGCTGCAACATGTATTTGTGGTATAGCAATGGAGGCATCTTACTCTATAAAGAAGGATGCCAACCCTCCAAAACTTGGGCCCTCTCCCCCAAGCCCAATAAAGCCTCCCAATGTGACAACGATTATTCATTAGACAATTATATTTATTGCAAGTCCAATTCTCGCCTTGATATTGAACCCACAAGGGTGCTAGTCATGAAATTGGCATGTTAAGTCAGGGGTCGAGCAACATTTTGGTTGGGTTTTGGTTGGGGTCAGATCAGGATCTGCCCTGTCCAAACTTCAAGAAAATGATTTAAAACTTTTACTTATGAGCATAATTAAATGAAAACATTTTTTTTATATAGGTTTGAAGACAAAGAAGTTCAGAAGGATATGAAACTGGTACCATACAAGATTGTGAACAAAGATGGGAAACCTTATATTCAAGTTCAGGTACGAGATGGAGAGACAAAGGTATTTAGCCCTTAGAAAATCAGTGCTATGATTTTGACTAAGATGAAGGCTATGATTTTGACTAAGATGAAGGCGACTACAGAAGCATTCCTTGGCAAGCCTATAAAGGACGCTGTGGTGACTGTCCCTGGTATGCTTTCTTTTCAAATTTTTATTTTTTATTTTTTATTTTTTTATGAGGTTGTGGGTAACCAATTGCTGCATTGTGATTGTTAACTCGTGGGCTTGCGCCGCTTATTTTATTGATGCACAGCGCCAAGCAACGAAGGATGCTGGTGTTATTGCTAGCTTGAATGTAGCTCGTATTATCAATGAACCCACAGCTGCAGCAATAGCTTATGGCTTGGACAAGAAGGGTGGAGAGAAAAATATTGTTGTTTTTTATCTTGGCGGTGGCATGTTTGATGTCAGCGTTTTGACTATTGACAACGGAGTTTTTGAAGTTTTGGCTACAAACGGTGATACCCATCTTAGAGGTAATCTGTCTGAACTAGTCAATGGAGTTTTTGAGGTTTTGGCTACAAACGGTGATACCCATCTTGGAGGTAATTTGCCTGAACTCTGTCTTGTAGTTTTACATTACAAATTTGAATACGTGCATGGTGGTTATCATTGACTTTTTTGGTTGGCTTTCGAGCTTTGAACTTACCGGGATGTGCACTACTATGCAGGTGAGGACTTTGACCAAAGGATAATGGAATATTTCATCAAATTGATCAAGAAGCAGGTGAGGACTTTGACCAAAGGATAATGGAATATTTCATCAAATTGATCAAGAAGCAGGTGAGGACTTTGACCAAAGGATAATGGAATATTTCATCAAATTGATCAAGAAGCAGGTGAGGACTTTGACCAAAGGATAATGGAATATTTCATCAAATTGATAAAGAAAAAGCACGGAAAGGATATTAGTAAGGAGGATATTAGTAAGGATAGCAAAAATGAAATAAGACATTCAAGACATTCAATGTGTTCCTTGTAATATAGATATAAACAAAACATCTAAAGAAAAGTAATTGCACAATGATCCAGTCCAAGAAAACAAGGTTTTCCACAAACCAATTAACTTTTCTAGAAAAAATCAACAATTGCAATTTAATAATCCTGTCGGCCTCTCTTTGTACCTTTTGGGATAATTGCTAATTATGTTTTATGTCTATATTTTTGGATGATCTATAGTTAATGAGATCTGATTCGATTAGTGAACATCAAAACATTAACCTTCCATCACACTTTGAGGAGGACCTATTAAAAAAGCATCCACCACACAAAGACCATTCTATAAACCAACATAAATACATACATGTCAAAATAGTTTGACAAAGTTAAAAACTACTACACAAGAAGGATTTGGCTTTATTGCTAAAACCAAGAAAAAAACATGATTAATATAGATGATTTTGAAACTCATGTAAAGTCACACTGCCTTGATGTTTTATACATACTATTAACATAGAGCTATTTTAAATATAGATCTAACATGAGCAGAGAGATCAAAATTTCTTCGCGTGCAAATTTTTTTACAATGTAAAATACAATGTGTTATTTTTTGTTGCTTAAATTGTATTTTTAAATGCTAAATATAATATATATAGGACCAAATAAACGTTTTAACCATAAAAACCTTTTCATGATATATACATAAAAAAATTTAAATGATATATAATATATACGCGATTGACATTAAAATATTTTATTACATAACATGTATATCAAGACATTTTATGACGCAAATTATAATGGTTTTTTATTATTAACAAATTTTTAAGCATATGTCAATATTAATTTGTAGTAAAATATTTTATCAATAACCAAATTATAAGATTTAAACACGTTACACATTTTTTTACTTATAATTGCTTTACAACATATCCATTTTTTTTATTATAACCAACATTATTTTTCTATTTAGAACATAATTTATTTATTTATTTTATTTTATTTTATTTATTATTATTTTTTTTAAGGGGAATGAACAAACGAACAAACTTACACATCTCCTCATATTGAGTTGTAGAATGAGCCTCTTGGCTCAATGATCCTTTCATCTAAAATAATAAATTATTTTGATATAAGATGTCCCTGAAACTCATGTGAAATCGGGGTCCTTGATGGTCTGTATATACCATGATCCTTTCATCTAAAGTAATAACTTCTTTTGATATAAGATATACCATGATCCTTTCATCTAAAATAATAACTTCTTTTGATATAGAATTTACTTGGTGCTTGAAACTTCTATAAATGTGATAGAATGAAATTGAGACAAGATACACCTATATCTCATAATCAAAACAAGGCTTTCCAATAGAGCTTTTCTTTGAAATCGTTTCACCATGACCTTCAAGTTTCCTACTATCTAAAGCTAGCATAAAGTAGTAGTTATGATTATGATTTTTTCATTATATTATTTGTCATCCAACTTGATGCTTTAAAAGTAGAAAAAATGGAGGAGTTAGCTCTCGGGATAATTTTTATTGGTGGGTCTCAATTTGTCAAATTGGATTTCTAAACATTTTAGAGGTAGTTTAGCGAATTCCCTAAAGTTTTTTTACAGTCTGAAAAATCTTGCCTGAGCCAGATCCCTAGTGTTATTCTATACTAAAAAACCTTTGCAAGAATGCAATAAATACCTCAAACAAAGATCATACGCAAAAGAGTGTTATTCTATACTAAAAAACCTTTGCAAGAATGCAATAAATACCTCAAACAAAGATCATACGCAAAAGTTATGCCAATCAGAAGTTGACCTTCTCATTTTGGCCACCATGGCTCAAGAGGATGTCATGTCCATTCCATTACTCATGAAAAAGGGGTTAGCCACATGAACATGATGAAGAAGATTCTATAAGGGTCAATATTGTAAGTCTAGTGAAAAATTGCAAGAGTTAAACTTAACTACTAATTTGCTATTTGGCTATGCTTTAACTGGCCCACTAGGAGGAAAAAGGGTTCTATTCTATTCGAGTGCATTTTGTTTCATAATAGAGTAGATTAGCTAAGAGTGGATAGAGATATGGCAGAATAAAGATGGTGTGTGTTCTATAGCATCCCATGACCCATAGGTCTCACTCCTTTGTATTTGCATCCATTTTCATTTAGAGAAAGAGAGTAGAGCAACTTCACCTTCTAGCTAGGTTTTATCCTCTAAGGGTTTCACAAAGCATATATTATGCCATAGTGGTTTGTGAGTTGCTAGGTAAACTAATTGTCTTTTTAATTAAGAACAATCAATCCTACTCACAAATAAATTGTCAATTTGGGTATGTCTTTTTATTTCAAGGTTATCATGTAAAGTATATGCAGACAACAATTGTTAATTGTCATTGGTTAATTCATAATGCTATATTTTCTTCTATAAGAACTGACACACAATCAAATCAAAGTTGTCACTCTTCACACTTGCAAGAATGAAAATCAATTCACAAAAAACACATTGTCAAACCCTTGCTTACATAGAAATAGCACTTCACACACAATGTTGGAAATGAAACCACACTTGCAGAAATGAAATAACACTCATTCATCAAAACCACTCTCGCAAGAAATAGAAACAATAATCCTGAAATCAACCCTTTTGTTACACACCATCACATCCTTACACAACCATTCTTTCAACCAACATCAATCCATTCAATAATTGCATGACAAGTTATATTAAATGTAACAACAACTTTCTAACAGTCTCTATCAATAGTGAATAGTAGATTTGTAACAACAACAATAATAAAAAAAATAGCAACAACACTCGGTTAGTAAGGATTGATCCTAAAGTAACTATGATGACAAATGAGAAATCTACATTAATATTATGCAATTTAAATTAACCAACAATAGCAACAATGTATTAGTAAGAATCTGTAACAATAATAATGAAATTATATTAAGAATTGAATAAACATATGCTGCAAATAAAATATGAAACAAATATTTACCTTTGCTGACACAACAAGGTAACCAATCAAACGAGAATTGTAATCTCAAAATGAGAACTCTAGCCAAAAAGTCCCAAAAAAACATGAAAAAAAATCCAAAAACGAAAAGTGTATATGTTGTAACAACAACAATAATAATAAAAAAATATCGATCCTAGAGTAACTATGATGACAAATGAGAAATCTACATTAATATTATGCAATTTAAATTAACCAACAATAGCAACAATGTATTAGTAAGAATCTGTAACAATAATAATGAAATTATATTAAGAATTGAATAAACATATGTTGCAAATAAAATATGAAACAAATATTTACCTTTGCTGACACAACAAGGTAACCAATGAAACGAGAACTGTAATCTCAAAATGAGAACTCTTGCCAAAAAATCCCAAAAAAACATGAAAAAAATCCAAAAACGAAAAGTGTATATGTTGGAACAACGTTGAATTTTGGAGGGTAAATTTTCAACAATTTTTAAAAGTGACGGTAAAAACCAACCTTTTTTTGCACAAAAAATTGATGTTGGCGTAAAAGTTTTTTTTACTCACTAAAATTCTAACTTTTTTAGCAATGACATAAAAAATAAAATACCATGACTGCAAAAATCATTAAAATTCCAATAGTTTTCAACAATACATTGAAGATAAAATATCATTCATTGAAGATAAAATATCACGACTCCAAAAAACCTAAAATTTCCAACAATTTTCGATCATAGAATTAAAAACAAATATCATGACTATAACAAACCTTAGATTTTCAACATATTTCAAGATCAAATATCATGACTAAATTAAACCTTAAAAATAAATACCAAAATCAACAAGTCATTATACCAAATGCTAAAAATATAGCTACTTTAAAATCTTAGCCTAAGGCAACTTGACACATTACAACGAAAACTAAAAATCAACCATCAAATTGACACATAGTGGCAGCGTGCTTGACCCATTACAATTGAAACTTAAAAATCAACCATATTGTAACAAAACTTAAAAATCAACCATATTGTAACAAAAACTGAAAAATAAACTATCAATTTAACACTTATTAAGGTTAAGTTGATAATCGAACATCATTGACACAATCCCTAAAAAAGAATCAATAAAATTTAAAAACAAAACAAAAATTAAAAAAATTAAATTAAATTATAACAAAAAAATAAGTAAAGAATAAAATAAAATGAGTTAAAACAATGAAATAAAAATTTGAAAATGAAAAAAAATATGAAAGAACTAAAAAAAATATATAAAAAAGACCAAAAAATGTATTAAAAAAAAATATAATAATTAAAGAAAGATATATATATAATCGCCCTGCGACCCCAACTTAACTACCAAAGGTCCGCCGAACCAAGGTAGGCACCCCTAGTCTGCAGCCCTTGGTCGTTGAGTGGGGTGCCCACCTATCCATCCCCACTCAATGGCCAAGGGGTTGCTGACCACGGCTCCTACCTGCGAGGGTGGCAGGCTGATCTCATTTATTATTTTTTAATGTGTTATATATATATATATATATATATATATATATATTTATATATATATATTATATATATAATATATATAATATATATATATATATATATTATGAATTATAATTTAATTAATTATTTTATTTTTATATTTAATATTTTTGTTTTACCTTTGTTTTAGTAAATACTTTTTATTACTATTATTGGTATAAAAGATTAAATAAAAAAAGAAAAAAAAAAAAAAAAAAAAAAAAAAAAAAAAAAAAAAAAAAGTTAAAAAAAGTTTGATGTTTTTCAAAATCATATGAAAAACAACAACATTTAAAAATTATCTATACTTAATATATTATGAAATTTAAGTGTCAAAAGAAGCCCAAAAAAAGGGGGTTGATGTTGCATCAACACTTTTCAAAATTGACATGAAAGTCACCAACATTTTAAAAAAATGTGCAAACAAAATTAAAGTATAAAAAACATGCTCCAAAAAATGGTGTATTCTGAATCAACATTTTTCAAAATCGGATGATTTTTTGCTACCTCTAAAAAAGTGAGAACTCTGTCCAGTTCTCGTTTGATTGGTAATTTGGTTACACCACAACCCCTCCTAAAGAGGAGGGCCCTTTGTCCCTAAAAAGGGGTTGGTGATTCACAACTCACAAACTAGCAGCTCAAAAATAAGCCACCAACTTGCAGAGATTGCATTAGCTTGGAAATGAATTTAAAAGATGCAATGTTACAATAATTATGATTCTAACCCCCTCTTAGCCTAACGCTAACTCAGTCTGCTCTCTACCCATACATTTATACAAGAAAATATTAGGGGGTGGATTAGAACTAATTCCCCCAAGACTAGGTTGTCAATCATGGACAAATTCATAAAATATTGTCTTTTATGTATTCTTGGCTAAAGGTATGATTACATAGGATTGATTAAGCATAAAATCCATCTTAGAATAGGCTGGGCCTGTTTCAGTTGATAATTGGTTGCTCTGTTTGGGATGTAGTCTGTCAACAGTCACAACAAGAAAGATGTGCTTGAAAGAACCACATGTATTGCCCAATCCACGAACTTTTTGGAGAAACCACTCGCAAGTCACGTAATTGGGATGTTATGAGAAAAAACCATGTCACAAATTTTCCATATTCATCTCTTTGTCCACAAATCACGTCCAAAGTTAGTTACCTGATTCTACTCAGCGTGAGATGTCCGACCTATAGATCATGTGCTAGAGACTAATGGAGTTGACCTGGGTATGAATTTGATAGCATAAATACATGTCAACATCCCTATAAACAAAACTCATACTCCATAATTTCTCCTAGAACTACATACGTATGCTAACCTTGGAGGTTGTTATTGTTATTGCATAGGAACCACTCGAACAGCACTAGGAAAACCATCATCAACAAAACCAACAACAGTCCCTTCTAATTCATCAAAAATAAAGGAAAATAACAATAATTATCTACTTTAACATGTAAGCTTAATGTGGCACATTCATGAATAAAGACATCAAGATGGGTAATAAACAAACAAAAAAGTGCAATAAATGACTTAAAATGGTTGTTTATAATAGTGAAAAATGTGACAATTCGAATGTCCAACATGAGTGTTCATTTTTTCGCTTATCTCTATTTTCCATATTTCATACTGCATGCATAAGCAAAAGCATTAATTTAATAAATCCATAAATCTAAGGAAAAATAACCCTCATATTATAGATTTCGTATTTTAAATATATTTTATCTTATTTGTTGTGATGAACTTTCTAGTGGAATATCCACGATAGTTTGAAGATCAAATTCCTATAGCACAATTGATTCTCATTGTTCTTTATGGTTTGATAGTTGTTTGATGAAGAGAATATGAATAATAATCAAGTGAAAGAAGAAGCTAATCGAGTTAAGTAAAAATACATAACAAGCAGTTATCAAAGTAAGAGAAACCACCTAACCTAGCTTCCCTAGATTTTTCAACATGGTATAAGAGCAAATGTGATAAGACAAGGAAAGGCAACTTAAAGAAGGGCGTTCAAGGGGAAAAACACTAGAAGAACATCAAGATCATCGTTCATCTCAAGGATCATCACATCTCAAAGAAAGAAGACCTCGAAACCCTAGCTCATCCAAAGAAGGGTTACACACTTGATGCAGTCTTAAAGAAAATAGCTTTAGGAGCCTACCTCTACTTAAAGAAGGATTTCTCATTGAAGCATCTTGAAGTCTATACATCAAAGGGAAGCAAGAAGAGGCATTGTCATCATCATCAAGGAATCAAGGTGATCTCCCTCTCCTTGAAGGATCACTTTTGAAGAAATACATCTCCATCAAGAAGACATCTTCTATTATCAACATCAACATAAAAATTAAGAAGGCATCAAGTTGATGATAATGTCATCAAGAAGCATCTTCACTTGACAAGTAAGCACCTCTATATTTATGACTAAAATTGCTATCAAAATGACTTCATTTTTCAAGGAAAGAAACAAATTGGTTAGGTCATCAAACGTTCTTGCATGGAAGAAGAGGATAGATTTGATCCTCATAGAAAATGAAGTCGTTGAACATGTTAATAGATTAATCATTAAACCTCTAAAGGAAGAAGCTCAAGCTCTAGAAAAGTATATGAAAAGGGAAATAAGGGCTCAAAGTATTCTCATAAAATCCATCAAAGATCTTGTCATTCCGTATGTAGCAAAGTTAGAAACATGAAAAGAAATATATGAGAAGCTAGTAGAATTGTTCTCCGTACGTATTGTTGTTGAAGTGATATCTCTGAGAAACAAGCTATACAAGATGAACAACTCAAAGGAAGATGGAATAACCTCATACTTTATGAGGGCATAAAAATAAAAGACCAACTACAAGAGTTGGGAGAAATAATGTTTGATAAAGAAATGACCACCATAGTGCTCAATGCACTACGAGAGGAATGAGGCAACTTTACATCAAGCATCTATGGAAAGAAGGAAGCTACCCCATTTAGTGAACTTTGGTCATTGTGTAATATTGAAGAAACCATGTTGAAGGCAAAAAGTGATGTAGGATCAAATGAGCAAGTTCAAGTATTTCTACCATGGCTAGGAGGCAAGGAAAGTTTTGAAAATTTGGTCCTCAAAAAAAGAAGAAGAAGGATATGTCAAAGATCCAATGTTATGGTTGTTAGGAATATGGGCATTACAAGAGATATTGTTTGAAATTCAAGAAGGACAACAAGAGGAAAGAAGAAAAGAAGTTAATATCGCCAAAGAAGTGGAAGAGCCTAATGAGAAGAAATCCAAAGGGATATATCTTCACTGTTAGGGTTTCTCCAATGCATAGCTAGGAGAAGTAGGAGGGGAAAAGACCTCCACCATGGCAGTCAATATGAGAAGCATCATAACGAAATGCATCTTAGTAGAATATGACATCATAATAGAAGAATATCGTTGAAGCAAGATCTCATGACATCATTAGAGAAGCTTGAAAGAATAAATGAAGTAGAAGTCTACATGGATGTAACAATGAACTAGCTCTTGATAACCTCATTTAAGGAATATATAGTACATACGGTTAGAGTAAAGTAATCTAGCATGATAAAAGGAATTCATCATACATCATCATCATAAGAAAGGAGCATTTTTGAAATGAGGATAATCGAGATCCTCCATTGGAATATTCATTAAAAATTCACCTCTCTTGGAAAAAGCAAGTGTCATGTTGATCATTTCACCTTGTGTGGAATTCATTGTTTAGAGAGAGATGGTATAATGAAAACGAAGTGCAACATGCCAAATTGGTTGAAGAACGTTCTTCTTCAAGCCAGGAAAGGAAGTCGCGAGAAGGAATTCTAGATGGCCAAGCGAAAGGAAAGATATGCATACATAATAGATAAGACAATATCATGTCATTGTATGGTTGTAGATTGTATGGATAAATTCTCTACCTCGTGAGCATGATCAAAGAAAAAAGATCTCTTTCTTTGGAAAGATGCATGGAGGCATGATTCACATATTGATCAACATAATATGTTGTCATATGGAATATGAGGTGGTTGACGAAGATGAAGGAACTATGAGTTCCTGGGAAGCAATGTGTGAAGAAAGAAATAAGAGATCGTGAAAGATGCAACTACATTCACAGGAAGTCAACATCCAATGACTAGAACAATTGATCGTGACATCTCCATAGAGAAGAAGAAAGGAGACTCTTGACATATGAAATCTTGGATATGAGTTTGTGAATATGCAGGATGTTGCAGGCAAGCAAGATGTCACGATCAAAGGCCATCACAAAAGGTAACTATGATTTGATGTTCATCTTTAATTTTTGAACAACATCTAGATGGTTTGATACAGGGCTATCAAAAGAAGGTTGTAGATGTTGTCTACAACTAGCACTCATGTGGTTGGATAGAAGATCCTAAAGGAAGCACTACTTATAAGAGGCATTAGTATGAAGAAAAGCTAAATGTGGACTAGAAGATCACTTTCTTACGAAGAGAAGGATGACATGACTGATGTAGCTCATGAAGGAAAGTGATGGATGACCGATGCCCTACGACTGATAAAGGCTTCATTATGAAAAGGATGAACTCCATGACATCGAAAGAAGGAGCCCCACAAGTAGCTAATAGTCCCTTGATCTCCACCTAGAGCAGAAAGTTGCTCGAAGCAAGTCCTTGGTTAATAGGGAGCTTGGACAAGTCCCTAGTTAAAGAGGGTGCTTGGGTACATTCCTTTATAGGAATGGGTATATCCTCCCTAGTTGAGAGGGAGATATAGACACCTCATTATTGTCTTCAATTTGGGAAGAAAGAATGGAGGATTAGGTAAGCATCTGACATCAGATACTCTCTGAGTATGAGGTAGGGCATCTGAGATAAGAGTAGTTGAAGAGGATCGATATTCTTGGAGGATTGGGAATCTAAGATAAGAATAGTCCTAGAAGGACATACTCTGTGAACACCTGGGTGGGGTATGTACCTTGAAAGACAATGATGATGGTGTCTGTAAGTCATTGGTATCGCCAACATTGTGCTCTGATCTTATGGAGAGATAAAGTTGTTAGTCAAGGCCTTGCTATGTGACAATGCTGGATGATATGATGCTAAACGGATGGGTTACCAATCTAACTCTTCTTACGAGAATTCTTCAGATTGAGAATGTCCAAGTACCTTGTATGGATTATGACTACCTCCCTAGTTAAGAGGGAGTGTTGAAATATGTAACTAGGTTCAGTATTCATAATGACATATGTAATCATGATTTTATGTATGTAATGAAAAGAGGAAAAACAATTTTATTATTGTTATTCTTCAGGCATGTGTTTCATGCTCAAGGGAAATTTATTTTTAGGGAGAGCACCCATTGAGTGCTTCTAGGGCTTGTAATTGAGTCTACAAGTCAATTGAGTCATTGTCATGTGTGAAAGACCCTTTTAGGCATGTTACATATTGAAAATAAAAATTATTTGAGTTAAATATAATTTCGAAGAACGTCCAAGATATTGTCATGATGCAAAGTTCAAGTTAGCCTACATGAAGGGACAAGT
Source organism: Pinus taeda (assembly GCA_000404065.3). Lineage (NCBI taxonomy): Eukaryota > Viridiplantae > Streptophyta > Pinopsida > Pinales > Pinaceae > Pinus > Pinus taeda. Next base: position 185,627 of record APFE030451711.1, on the reverse strand, counting down.
CAGCCTACATGAAGGGACAAGTCAACCTAAATATAGCAATTTGTACCTGTCAAACACCTATATATAAGAAGGAACTCGACCTCATTTGGGCACACTCTCAAGCAAGTTCAATCTCCTCAAGATAAAAGTTGGAAAAGGACGAAAAAGAAGAAGAAAAGCAAGATGAGAGTTTTTGGGCCTCTCTCTCTCTCTTGTGTTAGGGTTTTAATAGTTGTTGGGCAGGTCGAAGTGTTGTTGGGCAAGTTAAAGTGTTGCTGGGAAAGTCGAAGTGTTGTTGGGAAAGTCAAAGTGTTGTTGGGAAAGTCAAAGTGTTGAGTAAAAACTGCGATGTAGAAGTTCCATAAGAATTTGTTGGGGAGGTTAAATTTCTAGAAGAATTTGTTGGGCAGGTCAAAGTTGCAGAAGAACTTGCTGGGTAGGTTGAAGTTGTAGAAGAATTTGCTGGGCAGGTCAAAGTTCTAGAAGAATTTGTTAAGCAGGTCAAAGTGTTGCTGGGAAAGTCAGAGTGTTGTTAGGCAAGTCGGAGTGTTGTTGGGCAAGTCGAAATGTTGTTGGGCGAGTCAAAGTGTCGAGTAGAAACTACAATGTCAAAGGTCCATAAGAATTTGCTCGGTTCTAGAAGAATTTTTTTTGGTAGGTCGAAGTTGCAGAAAAAATTTGCTAGGCAGGTCAAAGTTGAAAAAGAATTTGTTGGGCAGGTCAAAGTTGAAGAAGAATTTGTTGGGCAGGTCAAATTTCTAGAAGAATTTGTTGGGCAAGTCGAAGTTGTAGAAGAATTTATTGGGCAGGTCAAAGTTGTAGAAGAAGCTACTAAGGATCGAAATTGCAGAACTTGCTAGGAAGAAAGAAAGGGTTAACTTGGTCTTGGAGGGTCCTGGTCAAGGATCATAGGTCTTGGAATTCGTCAATAGAAGTTCTATAAGAAGAGAAGAATTGTTGTGGGTTTTCCTCTCAGTTGGAGAGGTTTTGGCCCTAGCTGATTACCTATATCTCGTGTCCTTTGTCTCATTGTTCTTTATGGTTTGGTAGCTGTTTAATGAAGAGAATACTAATAATAATCAAGTGAAAGAAGAAGCTAATCAAGTTAAGCAAAAAATACATCACAAGCAATTATCAAAGTAAGAGAAATCACCTAATCTGGCTGCCCTAGATTTCTCAACACCTCTTCCACAACAACCAAAAGTTATAAAATGCCAACATTGTGATAGAGTTGGTCATGTGAAAGATCACTAATATGATCTTCCTCCATGTGAGCATTGTGGTCAACGCACTCATCATTCAAACAAATTCTTAAAAAACAAGCATAACACAAGAACAAAGATTCATCTTGGATGGATAACTTCTTGGAAATGGGCTTCAACCGCGAAGGAGATATTCTGATCATATCATATAATTTGTTTCGAAGTATTGAAAAGTATTACAATCGAGTTTTCTTCATCTTCTCACCTTGTATCTGACAGGGGGGAATTGATTGTCATCTACAAGATTCGTAGATACATCAAGCGAGCCCGGGCCACAACCTGAACTTGCTGCCTGAGCCTACATCCAGAGACAACCATACCTAGATTCAGAGTTGTAGCCATAGATAACAAAGCCCATGAACATGTATTTTGCTTGGTGGCCTTCCTTAAACTGCCACAGGTTGATACCTCCCTTTTTAGGTTGAGGTTCTCCCTTTTGCCATAAGTTAAGACCTCCATTTTCCAGGTTGATGGTCTCCCTTTTCATAACATTAGGGACACTTCCTCTAGCATAAGATTAACAACTTCCTGCCATATTTGGAAGAGTTATGGGAACTGCACTAAAGTGTTCTAGGTTGAGACCCTGGTGGTCTCCCTTTTCTAAACAATAGGGAGCACTCCCTCTAACATATGACTTCAACTTCTTGCCAGATTTGGAAGACTTCCAGGAACTGCACAAAGCGTTCCAGTGTTGGTGGTCATCTTTAAACCACCATTGGTTGAGACATAGAGTTCTCCCACCTTATGCCATCTTTTCATAGAGCACATTTAAACATTGGTTGCCACTTTTGTATTGCAGATCTCTTCTTGGACTCGTATGTACCCCTTCAGATTAAGGGGGGGATGTTGGACACCTAATCCACTAAGGGTTATTGTGTGGAATGTAAAAGGTTAATGGAGTCCAAGAGACCACTCTGAGTATGAAACCTTAGGGTCATTAGCCATTGTATAAACGTATACATGTGTGAATGATATGCATATCCTGATTATCTTTCATATCTTGTTCATTATTTGTCTGTCAATTTAGCAACTTCTTTGTTTTGGCCTTGCTAGATGTGGAAAAACTCTTTGCAAGAGAAGGAATCAAGGGTGTTTTTTTATTCTAGTAAGGAGATTGGAGAGGTAATTGTTCTTTGAAATTCAACCCATTTCAAGGTGTTTAATTGTGATGAGGGAGTCCCCCATGATTACAATCGAAGAAATATCTCAATATCTAGCCAATTGTAGTTCAAGATGAAGCCCAGATATTTCAACAAGATTATTCATTTTTTGACCAAGTCCCTAAGAATGCTTTACTCTCTGTATTCCATCGGGATTTAAGAGAACCCCTCCTCCCCTTGCCACCCCAAAAAAATAAAAAATTAAATAATATCGATTTTTATATTTAATCATTGCATTTGGATATAAGCATTACATTGACATGTTGTGTTATTTGAACAAATATACGAGTTGATTGTAGCAATGTAAATCATCTATATATTTATGTCACATAGCTAATCCTTGGGAGTATGGTATTGTAAATAGTTGTCCTAGGAAAAATGAAGAGTCATCTAGGTGAATAGGAACAACTACTCTTGGACATGTGGGAAAATGAACCAGAGCTCATTTCTACGTATACATATGTCTCATTTTAATAAATATTAATGTGTGGAGTTAATCCACATTGGGTTGAAAGTGGTAACAAAGCATGGTTATTTTTTGATAACTCTGTGATCTTTGAATCTTCATCATCCTCTCCGATGTCCACTAGAATTTTGTAAAAATACATTTCATAACTTGAGCTATATAGAACCTTCGAGACCTCCTAGTCATACACATTGTACTTCAAATTCCTACTTTCAAGATGATTGACTTGCTTATGATTAAGTATTTGTGCTTTCTAATTGTGATAAAATAATTCCAATAGGTTATTGAGTTATGGCACAATGGTTCTCCTTATTTTCATGATTTCATTGGATCACGACATCCCTTTCAAGAAGCCTCTCCAAGAGAAGCTTTTGAATGGAATTCAACTTTTTCTTCCATTTCATCCATAATTTTCCTTTCAATTTTTTTCCTTTAAAACCTTACAAAACAAACTTTTTCAATATACTACCATCCATTTCATTAACCTTTTTTCTTTGATTAGGAGAGCCTAAATTTTAAGTCTTCACTTTCTTCACGAGTTCAGGATGAATCTTTAAGAATTTTAATTGGTGTAATAGCTTTCTTTGGAGGCATGTTGGAAAATAACAATAACACTCTTCTTTATCAAATAATTTAGTGACTAAGCAAAAGTTAGGTCACTTGTGAGTCACTTACCATAAAAATCTTAATTTATAGATGATCGAAATAGCTAAATTTTTTCTTGATATATATCTAAGTTTTGAGCCCTTATGAATCTAAAACTTTGGTTTGTAATACTCTGATATGTCTTCTCTGTAATTCCGTAGGTTTGAAAAGAATTTGATGTGTCAGGTGAAAGTTATGTCAACTTTGCCAAAACTTGTTAATTTTTGGCCTCTTTCCATAGGCAAACTCTTATAGTATATCGCATGTCCAATTATTCAAATATAATTATGAAATTTGTCCTTGAGGTACTTCTATGTCTCTGATATCCTTAAAGATTTCATAGTCTAAAAAGCCCCCCCCTCCTCCCCCCCACCCAATTATTCAAATATAATTATGAAATTTGTCCTTGAGGTACTTCTATGTCTCTGATATCCTTAAAGATTTCATAGTCTAAAAAGCCCCCCCCTCCTCCCCCCCACCCCACCCCCCCCCCCAAAAAAAAAAAAAATTATACCAAAAATACCAAGATAGCCTATTTGAAATTGATTTCAAGATCATTCACAAGCTTTAACTTCCCCAAAGTATATATTTGAAAGAATAGAAAAACAATCTCTAAAATTTGAATAAGGTGTTCCTCGATGTTTCTCCTCAATATTTTCCAAGATTCATAGTCTAAAACCTCTGAGAAAAAAACTTATAGTGAAAATGCCAAAGGGACATGTTTGAAACTAATTTTAGAAGCATTCATGAACCCTATATTCCTTAGAGCATATATTCGAAAGTATGGTGAACCAATATCTGAAACTTGAACCAGAAATTCCTTAACCTTCCTCCTCAATATGGTCCAAGTTTTACTGTCTGAAACCTCCTAGAAAAAAGTTATAGAGAAAATGAGAAATTGACTTGTTTGAAATTGATTTTAGGAGCATCTAGGAACCCTAACTTCCTTAAAGCAAATCTCTTAAAATATATCAAACCAAGATTTGGAATTTGAACTAGATGTTCTCTATAATTTCCCCTCAATATGTTCCATGTTTTACTATCTAAAACCTCCAAAAAAAATATTATAACTAAAATTCCAAGATAACCTATTTGAAGTAACAAAACCTTATGATCATGAGCTCTAATACCAAATATTATGAACCTTATGCCTTAAAAATGAAAAAAAACCAATAACTATAGTCCTATTTGAGGGGGCAAGCCCCTTTTGCAATGAATACAATGTATAAGACACTATTTAATGATCCTAAGGCTATATCTCCTTAGTATATATATACGAGACAAGGGGTACACTTATAATAAAATGGGACCATGAGAGGTTATAACCTACATAGCAATAAACAATAGAAATATAATCACTCGATATCTAACATTTAATAAGGGGTTTTAGGGTTAACATGAGGCTTATGTAGAGCTTAATAGAATTTGTATGCAATTTGTAACAAACTGATTAGGAAGCAAACAACACCACTCAAAATCTCTCCCATTGTGGTGGTTGTATATATATTTTAAACAACGTTTCCAATAAAGGATGGAGGCTATGGAGCAAGAAGCAAGCTATGGAAAATCAATGTAAGTGTAAAGGTTGTGAGTTTTCTAGGCATTAGTTGGTGAGATTCCAACTAATAATAAAATATGATTTGTGGCAGAGAAATATGCAAAGCTTGGTAAATTTGCAAACCCATGAGATTTATATTAACAAAAACAACACAAGTAAACTCCATTACCATAACTTGCTAATAACATACTCCATCACCCGTTTATTCTTTTCACAATCTAATATGTTTTCTAGCCAAAGAGGAGGATCAAAATAAATAACTCGAGACTAATTGGCACTAAGGTCAAATGTAAATGTCAAAGAGCAACTCACAATCCATAATAACAAAAATAAGATTAACATTATGGTAAAGCTAGAGGTTTTTCACTAAACATGAAAAATATTTTAGCAATGACTTACATATTGTTGGCATTGATGTTAACAATTGAGTTAGTTGTGTGTCGACATTGATGTCAACTGGATGTTCATGCAAGTTTGAAGTATTCTGGTGATGCATCTGATGTTTGTAGGTGATATGATGCAGGTGTTGGTAGACATGGTTGGAGTAGATTGCAAAATTGTAAGTTTTGCAATCCATATGCGACTTCTATGTGAAAAAATCGCATACACACACATATGTCTTAAAGAAGAGTTGAGTACATGACCTTGTGCATGCAAACTAAAAAAAACCATGGGCTTTCCTAGGGTAATTTCCCATGGTATTTGGAGGCAACTGGTCGATTGATCCGGTCTGCAACGTCTTGACTTGTTTCACATTGATACAGTAGAAGATGATAAACAATGATGGAATGTAATAAATGCATGTTAATTTAGTTGATTGAGCAAGTTAGTTTACATGGTGTTGTCATGGATTAATCAAGGTTTGTTACTATGTGTTTTAGAGGTCGAATGCATACACCAATATCTATGTAACAATGATCATACTGTGAGACAAAGCATTAGAATGTTAGAGAGAGATTAGAGAGGCTACATACATATAAAGAGGAGAGATTGGTAGAGTGTGTTTGCTGGTGCAAAGAATAAATGAAGTAGTAGATATGAAGATCATGGGAATGTGCAGAAGGTTAAGAAATTAGATTCGAAGTAGTGTGTTTCACTTGATGACTATTATTGTGTTGTTGTTTTTTAGCCGTGGACAAAGTACCTGTAGCTGTCATACTTATGTATTTGTTGTTGTGTGTTGAGAAGATGGTTGAATGTTGAAGTAGTTAAAATATGTTGTTGTTATGTATTGTTCAGTTAAAGTATTTGAGTGCATGTGCTGCTAGAGTTTGATGATTGAGTATGGATATTTTTGCTATTGTTATTATGTATTATTGCAAGGGTTTGAGTAGCATGGAGGTTTCCTATTGCAGAGGCAATGTATTGTTATTGAGTGCAAAGAGATTATGTGTGTATAGTATGAAAATTGATGAAACAAAGTCCATATTGTTTTGTATAGAGTTTCGTGGGCCCAATTTGAAAATGTATGAGAGGTGGTCCACAAGGGTTTCAAGGTTGGGCCCTTCAGTGAAAGTGGTGGCTTCCTTCAGGTGGTGGCCTAAGAAACCATTGGAGGTTGGGTCTTGCATATTTGCAGAAGTGGTGGCTTCTGTTAGGTAATGGTTTGAAGCAGGTGGTTGCTCACATACATCGCAAGTTGGGGCTTGCATATTGGTGGCGACTAGTATATTATGTAAAGAAGTTTTTGAAATAAGAAGAAGAAGTAGAAGATAGAGTTCAATGGTTCTTCTCCCGGAAGGGTTTCCACCTAATACCTGGTGTTCTCATGGTTTATGTGTTGCTCTTATGGTTTGCTACTTGTGCATTTGTCATTTGATGCTCATGTGATATATTTTGATTACATATATGCATCTACTGTTCATATATTGTGTTGTTGATTAATTAATGCCTCAAATAGCCGTTGAATTGAAACAGAGTAAAGAAAACATAGTTTTCCAATATATAAGTTGTTTGTGTGTGAGAACAGAGCATACACATGAGTGTCGGTTTTAGGAAAGTTGTGTATATCTTTATGTGTATGCAAAAAGTGTAAATATATGATCCATTGTGCACAATATTGATTTATCCACACACAACCCCCCCCGTGTTGTCAAGCTCCCAACACATACTAGTAAAATCCACTAAATACTTAGAATGATTACTTATAACAAAATTGAAATTCAATCACATGTTAAGCACAACAAAACTACAAATGGTGTTCGCAATCACAAACAAACTTTCTTTTGTTAGAGGAAACAAAAACAAGAAAATCAAATGTTGTAATCACTAGAACATCTTGATATAGCTAGAAAAGTCTATAATTTTTAACATAATCATCGCAATGAAGAAGGTTAAATTTCGCCAACGTTTTTTGCTCTTGTTTTTTTGAGCTTTTCCATTCATTGTAAATATTAAGATCAAAACCCCTTTTATGCGAGAGTTTCACGTCACTAGGAAAACGTTTGCCAAATATTAGCATCATTACCCACTACCATAGGTAATGAAAAATTAGACTTGATATGAGGAGTAACAATAAACCCTAATTATTGTATAGCATTGTTAGACCAATTCCACGCTCTAAAGAAATTGCTTTGCCCATGTTTTTTTTATCTATACCACTACTAGACTACAATGCATCTTTAGCCCCTAAAGATTTTTGGGGATGTCTTTGATAAAACCCAAGTTCAATGTCATAGTGGAGTTGTTAGGCTAATCAAACAATGATCATAGAAATTTTGTGGACCCTTTGCAACATTGAGCCAACATATTTTCTATTAAAGGATGCCCATACCAACACCCATTTCTATTAGTGTGCATCCATAACCCAAGGACCCTAAATATTTTTTTAATGAAGTGTTGACATAGTGGAAGCTTTGCTAAAGTGGCCTTTGGTCATGGGCATTACCTAAATGAGATTGCCTTGCTAGATGATCCTTGTATTTAGAGGTACAATCCACATCCCTCTTAAATCCTTTGTGTCAAACCATATTTAACATCACAATAAGGTGAAGTTTTGGAAAATTTATTTATTTATTTTATTTTTAAATTCCAATAATTAGAACCACTGCTTCAAGCATTTATATCCCATTAAAAATCATCTACACCAATTATAAAATTAAATAAATATTATTAAAATTTATTGAATAAATACAATATAATATAAAACTTTGTAAAAATTTATATATTTAAAATCCAATTAATTTAACTTACACATTAAAAACTAACTCTCAAAAATTAGTTTAATTGATCAAATTCATGTAGCTAAAGAACTTCGCTAATAAAAAATCACATTTCAATTCTTCTCAACACCCCTTATAATTATTATTATTATTATTATTTTTAAATATATATAACATGCTTTACTATACCTCATAACTTAACTATATGTTATAACACTTTGAAACACTTGGATTACAATCAAAATGTAATCCCAATAGCCTAACTATATATTATAACACTTTGAAACACTTGGATTACAATCAAAATGTAATCCCAAAAAATCCTTCGATTAAAATAAAAATAGAAAGATGTACCCAAGAACCCTCCAAAACCTTTGTCCATATGCGCAAGCGTGAGGAAACCAGTTTTTTTTTGTAATAAGAAAGTTCAGAATCCAATAACACGCAGAGAAGAAAACCCAAACCGAGCGAAATTCTTTCTCTGTTAATCGGTCTTTTTAAGTTATCCTCACTGCAAGCAAACAGTAGATCCACCCCAAAGCAGAGCAGCCATGGCGACTACCCGAGTGCAGAGGATTATGACCCAGCCCATCGTAAGTAGTCTTTCTTATCTTTTCGTTCATTAGAAATGAAGTTAATATTTTGCTCATTTCATCTCACTTACTTGATGCTTGTTTGTTTTTTCCGTGTACAGAATCTGATTTTTCGCTTCCTGCAAAGCGTAAGCTATCCCCATATCTATCTTTTAATTTTGTTCTGTCAAAATAGTGTTTTCTTCATCAAGGTTTTGTTAGGAGCGGGGGCTTCAGCAGCAATATAGATAGATTAGGGTTTTCTGATGGTGCAAAACGGGGGACGCTTAGTTTAGTTCCACGTAATTTTTGGCTTTTGGTTGTCAAATGCAGAAAGCTCGCATTCAGATTTGGCTGTTTGAACAAAAGGATATGAGAATCGAAGGCCGCATCATCGTAAGTTAAACTGATTTCTTCCTCTTTTTGTTTTTCTTTCCATCTTTACGGTTGAGGGTTCTAGAAGTGATTACATTTCATTTTATTGAATATTTCTGAGGGTTTAGGTTTTCGAGGGAATTTTTGTCTTAAATCACTACCGGAAGCTTGTCTTGCAAAACTGGTTCAGTTGCTTATAGTGGAATTTTTGAAGGGTTTAAGAAGGTATACCCTCCTTTATCAGTAAGATGACTCATTGTATTAAGTGATAAAATTAAATATGCTTGCAAATAGCTCGTATGGGCAGAGCATGACAATGATCAGAGGACATAAACCTGTATGGTAAGGATGATAGTTGCAAACTGTACCATATCACAAACTGACGACATAGAGTATAATCTCCAAAAAACACCGTAACTGTAAAGTGCATCCACGTAGACTAGTAGAAGTAGGCGACCAAATATTTAATAGACCATTTTTTCTGGATTTTACGAACTGTAGACAAAGGAAATGCAGAACTTCTCACTGTTGAGCTTCACTGCTTCTATCATTGATAATCCTAGCTGGAGGAGTCCTTTTCATAGCTGGGACTTGAGGGGTCACAATAAGCAATGCCCTGTGATGCAGGTGTTCTGTCCTCTTGTGCCACAGCTTGTACAAGCTGTCACTGTTACCGTTCTGTGCTGAGACTTGAATAGGTTTACCTTGCAACCTGTACAAATTGCCTTCTCTAACACCTATTACCTGAGTTGTATCTGGGCTGGAATCCTTTGGCCTGATGACGACTTGCTAGTTCTTGAACTTCACTGCAAAGCCCTTATTCTCCATGACAGAAACTGAAAGCAAGTTCTTCTTGAGACTTGGCACAAATAAGACATCCTCAAAATCTAAAAAATTACTTGACTTGGTTGGAAAGGACTAGTACCAACTCCTGTTACCAGTTACTTGGCATCATCAGCAAGCTCAACACATACCCTTGAGTCTTGTTTCTTCATACTAGAAAATAATTGTCAGGCTGATGTGATATGTTGAATCACCCCACTGTCCACATAGCACACATCCCTTGAAATTATGCTGGTGGAAAGGCAAAATATCATTGAGAAATCCTTCTCAAGTTGAGTTCATTGGAGTTTTTGTAGAGGCTGTTACCTGTTCCTATTGTTGTTGCCCTTTACCCATTGTTTTCACCAGACACTATGATGCATAGTGACCATGTTCATGACCAATGTTATCAGAACCGGATCAGTCATTGAATTGTTAGACCCCTTGGACCGGGAACTAGTAAAAATACTGGACCAAAAAACCGGTCAACCAAAAACACATAAAATATTCAAATTTAAAAAAAAAGCATATACATTCATGTGCATGCATATGAATCCAAACCATTTATACACATAAGCAAAAATTCTCCTTTAGATAGCATGGAAGGGTGCACATAACCAAAATAGCACCGAGTGCAATCCATCTTTGAACTGAAAATACATTGATAAACAAGCTCCACATGGCCTTTAGAATCATGCCACAACAAATACCTACATATCTTCAAATCATTGCCTATATTGGGATCTTTATCATCAATATCACCCTCTAAGCATTAAAATAAGATAGAAAAAGCATGGCATATCAAGTAAAAATTCTTTGAGTGATGGTTACTTTTTCAGTAGGTTCATGATAGAGGAGTTCGACAACCAATGCCACTAATAGCAAGGTACATAGAGGGCTTGGTGCTTTTGATTAAATACTAATTCAATACTCTCGTGCATGACAAAATCCAATGGAGCGTTTCAATCCCCCCAATCTTGAAATGCTGGTAAATTGTTAAGTCTGCTGGATTTTGAATGAGATCTAAAATTCTAGTCTCTCCATATGAAATCCAATGAGGTTAGAACCACTCTCAAACACCCCGAGTCATTTCATGGCAATGTTAAAAAATTAAGTAAAAAATGAAAATGAAAGATAAAAGAGAATGCCACTTTTACTTTTCAAGGACCATGTTGTTAGAAGACCTCCTTATTTCAACTTTTCCATCAAACATGTGAATGGAATGGCCTTGTTGTTGAATGTGTATAAAAGACATCAAGTTCCTTCACAACTTTGCAAAATAGAGAACATTATGCAATAGAAAATATGGGAATCTAGGGAATTTGATCTTGATAGTCCCAAGTAGGTTCGAGACTAGACACATCTACAAAGCTTATGGCAACTTCTATATTATCATTCAATTTTTCAAAAAAGCCTCTTTGAAAAATCACGTGGCAAGTTGCACCTGGTGCTTGTCTAGGGCACATGCTAGAATTAAGTTTTTCTTTAACAAATAACTACTTCAATGATCAATTAAACAGTGATTTCATATGGTATTAAATTCAATATTGTTTATGCAACTATATAGAAAAAAATCAACTAATAAACATGGAATAGCAATAAAGTAACAATGAGACAAGAGACAAAAATTAGGCTTGAGGTCAAGGCAAAATCCACAAGGGGAAGCCCATAAATATTTTCCTTATGAGAGAGAGAGAGAGTTCTAGATTCACCAATACAATAGAAATAACCATTACAAAATAATAGCTAAACCAATAACCAAGATCATGATCAAGTGCCATGTCAAAAACCAAGTTCTTGAAATTTCAGCCCTCCCTAGAATTTCAACCTTCTCTCGAAACTTCTACCCTCTTGTAATTTCGCTGGATCAGAGATGTATGAGACAAAAAATTGATGTGTCCAAATGAGGAGAAATGATCTCCTTTATATAGCCTTCAAGTGGGCGTCAAATGGGTGCCTCTTAGGGGCCCAACTGACTTAAAACATCACGAGGCCGACTTGAAATAAATTTTGAGGCAAATTTAAATATTCAAATTTCCAATTACTTTTAAGTTTTTCTAGATGAAAATACCGACCATGGCTACCATATTTTCCAACACTCCCTCATAGCCAGAGAGGTCTTTTTCGTTCTCTCCCTCAAGATCAATCTTCTCGACCAATCATAGGTCTAACAACCCATGACCTAAAGAAGAGATCACAAATACAAATTTCTCTCTCTATCAGGATCAATCTCCCTGACCAATCATAGGTCTCACAACTCACAACATAAGGGAGAGATCATTAGTCTCATCATAAGTAAAGATACATAACATCCAACTCATCCCAATGTGTCTCCCTGACCACAAGTTCTCACATTGCATAGCCTAAGGGTGGAATCATCAAGTCAATGGATCTCCCAGACCACAAGGTTTCACAACACAACCTATAGGAGGAATCATTAAATCAATACATCTCTCGGACCACATGGTCTCACAACACACAACGTACATGAGGAATCATTAAATCAATACATCTCCCAAACCACAAGGTCTCATAGCAAACAACCTACGGGAGAAATCATCAAATCAATACTTCTTTTGGACCATAAGGTTTCACAGCACACAACCTACAGGAGAAATCATCAAAGCACCTTTCAGACCACAAGGTTTCACAACACACAACCTACGAGAGTTACAATCTTCCCTACCAATCCATTGGTCTCACAATTGCATACTAAGGAAGATTTAGGATGTTATGTAATCAATGCTCCCTCTCCAAAGGAATTCTCATTCATTCTAGTTTATTCACATAAACATCAACAACCAGCTCAACATAATTTTTTTTGTAGTCATGGTGGATCTCAAACATTGTAGCAAACAACATTTAGCTGTTCATCCAACTTCAACCAGGGCTTCTCTCAGAAGCAAGCATCAACAATTATCAATAGACAATAATAGACTTTAGTAGATGCTTTCCACAAACAACCACATAAGTGAATACCAATATCCATAGTTGAATCTAGTAGATAATAAATGGCTTCTCTCAGAAGTAGGCACCAACAGACCATAATTGAATCCAACAAATAATAAGTGGCTTCTCACAAAAGTTGACATCAACGACCATAGTAGAATCTAGCAGACCATAATCGAATCCATCAAATAATAAGTGGCTTCTCACAGGAGCAGGCATCAACAACCATAGTAGAATCCAACAGATAACAATAGACTTTGGCAACAACAAACATCATCAAATAGATCAATGAAGCAATCAGAGAATCAACCAAGTTAACATCATAGGCTTGCAACTTCTTCAAATCATTCATCAGGGAGATGTCGATGGATCTGCAGTCCATTGTGCCAAATATATCACCAAGCTCATGCCTTTACAAAAGCAACTCCCTCTTACACAAAATTCCTCTATATAGTAGAAAAAATCTTGGGTTAATCTTTAGCATATCTAGATCAACATTGGTCTTTAAAACTTCTAGCCACCTTCATAGATCAAGAACGTGCTTCAATCACGCTGATCTTGTCTGCCCCCTCTAAGTACAGAGCTCATCCAATCACGAGTCTTCTTGTCACATTGTTCGTCCATCCAACGATTTTGCCACACCTTGGTAGTCTTCATTATGTACCTGCAATTCTCATTGGGAGACCATGGAAGAACAAATACAACCAAGTAGGACATACATAGGCAAGAGACTCATAATGAAATATTTATAAAGACAATCAAGAAAGTACTTATCTCATGAGAGTGTCTCAGCTCCCTCTTGATCTTATTCTTCCAATTAACCTCATTCAATTAATCAAAGAGTTAATCTTGTCCACATCATCATCATCATCAAAGAGTCCACATCATTACGGAATCCACATTATCATCATCATCATATCATCACAGAGTCCATGTCTTCATTAAGAAGTGGACCTTGTACATCATCATATCATCATCAAAAAGTTGACCTCATCTATATCATCATCAAGAAGTTGACCATATCATCACCACAACACAAAATCTACGTCAACGTCAAGAAGTCATCAAGCAATACATATCATCTATATCATCATTCATATCATTAAGGACAGAGAAAATTTTAAGGATGGAAGTTTATCTTAAATTTTAGCAATCTTGGCGGATCTTACTAGTCCCTAATATCCAAATTTTAAAATGCTTGATGATAATTTTGTAAAAATGTTTAGATTTCTAATTATTTTATATTAGACAATATATAATATTGGCGATTTTTAAGGTAAAATAATTTTATAATATAAAATTTTGGCGAATTCATTTTAGAAAAATGGAAATTGGCAATTTTTTGTTTTTGTTGGAAAAAGCATGGAATATTAGCCCACTTGCGAATTTTAGCCCCTAAAATTTTCCTTGTTAAGGAGTCCAATCCACATCATCACAAGGAGTCCACTTCATCATCATTCAGGAGTCGACATCAACATCCTCAAGGGGTCCATATCATCATCAAGAAATCCACATCATCTTGAAGTCCATATTAGCATCAAAGAGTTTACATCCACATTGTGAAGGAGTTCACATCATCAAGGAGTTCATCATCAAGAAGTTCATATGTCATCAAGGAATCCACATCATCAACGAGTTAACATCATCAATGAATCCACATCCTCAACAACGAGTTGACATTATTATCAAGGAGTCTACATCATTAACGAGTCCACATCATTATCTCGGGCATCATCAACGAGTCCAGATCATCATCATCAACATCATCAACGAGTTCATATCAGTATTAAGAGATCATAGCAACATCAAGAAGTCCATATCAACATTCATAAGTTCATATCAACATTAAGAAGTCCATATCAATATTCATAAGTTCTTATCAACATCAAGAAGTCCATATCAACATCCATAAAAAGTTCATATCAATATCAAGAATTCCATATCAGCATCCATAAGAAGTTCGTATCAACATCAAGAAGTTAGGGTTTCTTCTTTCAAACGAACATAATTAGTTCTAGGATTTGTTACATTTTCATCTCCAAGCCCTACCATAACAATCCAATATTAGTAATGATTAAAACAATAAAAGAAATATAAGATACTTATCTTTTGAGCTCATGATAACTCCATGTTAATATTTAGACTTATCAAGCTGCAAATCAATCTCATCATCAAGATGTCAGATCTTCTTAAGCGGAAGCAATTAGTGCATTAGACTTTCATTAACAACCCTAGATAGAGTTACCTATTGATTTGCCAGGGTTTTAACTTCAAACTCTAATGATATTTTAGGATTGATCTAAAGTTTACAAATTCTATAAGAGCAACACATATTGGCAATCTTAGAGATTTTTAACTAGGAAACCCTTCAACATTCAAGTTGCAAACCCTTCAAAAACAGAGGTCATAAAGCCCTAGATATCTAATTTTCATTGTGCATTATCTCCAACTTTGGAAACCCTTCAGTAAAATTGTCAACAATGATTGCAAATCAAAATGCCTTTTGTTAGATATGATCCTTTCTTTGATATTCAAATCTTCAAAGACTTGTGGGTTGTGCCGTATCTTAGATTTTCAACACATGACTCCTTTGACTTCCATTTGGAGATTGAGCTAGAAGATCAAAGAGATGTGGCACACCTAATTTGGATGTGACAAACTTTGTTGCTATAGCATAATACTTCTCAGAAATCATAGAGATTTTGACTAGAGGGTCTTTCTTTTTAAAGAGTCATCTTCTAGAAATCTCCATCATCCTTCTTCTATGAATAGGATAGGGCTAACATCAATATTTCAAAACTTGTTCTCAAGCTCAACTTCGCAAAATTTTCATCAGACCTCATATTTCGTGTAGTACCTTATGTGAGCATTACAACCAGAGTAATCTTTTTCGAACTTGTTCTCAAACACAGAGACAATGGGCTTCTATTCAGTCACAAATCTTCAAACTTTAATTTTCAAGATGACAAACGTACTCTACAAACTCGAATAGAAATTAATTTGGCTTAGTTCTTGTACTTGACTCTTCATAGATCTTAGATGGCTTTACAATATTATCACTAACAAAAAAATATACAATAGTGCTATAGAGCTTGGATGCTTTAAATTTTTGGTCTCTCTCTCTCTCTATATATATTATGATGCCTTTCGTATGCCACATAGGCTCAATCTTAGAATCTCCATTTGATTTCACGAGTGAGCTTGGACTTTAGTCTTTATCTTGCCATTTAACATGAACACAAAATTATGCATAGATCCTTGATTTTGCAACTTCAGATTTGTTTCTTAAACTTGTCATGATCATCAAGCATGATTTCCTTCAGAACTTCGGGCTTGAACTCTGTTAAATTTGGCAACTAACTCATATGATGCAACTGATATTTTTATTGGATTCCTCTTTGAGGTGTAGGATTGATCTAAAGATCATCTCATTCTGACATGTACAAATGGAATTATGAATTGATTTCGTTTATGGACAAATTGTTGAGGTTGGCCAACAATCTAATGTAGGCTCAGAAGCCCAAAAGACATGTCTATTCATCCTCAACATTGCATAATTGAAGGAGCATCTATCTCATTTGCACTCTCATCACTCGCACATCTCTCTCTCTCTCTCTCTCATTTGATTGGGCGTACAAATTTCTGGGTAGCCTCTCTCGCACGTCTGCAATTTTCTGTTTTGGGTGTTGACCGAATTGCAGGAGGGTTTGACTAGCCTTGACCAGGTAACAATTGACCTAGTTTGACTCCGTTTTCCTTGGGGAATATTCTGTTTGGGCATGCCACATTTTTGGGCACAAAAATTGAGGCAGTCAGAGCTTTTTGACCAGCGTTGATCGCAGGTTTGACTTTGCGTTGACCAAGTTTGATTGATATTTTCAGGACTGTTTTGGGCTGATTCAAACTGCCCTTGGAGGCCGAGTTGACTGGGTTTGACCAAGCTAATTTGGAGGAGATATTATGCCACGTTGACTTTCTAGTTAGGGCATCTTGTTAACTGCAATGATTGGACAAATTTCACTGTAATTGGGGAATTGAATTTTGTATATCGTACTCTCTCTATGCTGAACTTTTGAAAAATGAGAAGACTTGATCAAAGGGTTTCCCCACATTGGGGTTTTTCCATTGCATTTGCCAAATATTGTGTCCTCTTGTCTTGGCTTGTCATCTATTGTTTTTATTTATGTTCTATCTGCGTTTACTGTCATGCTAATGTGATTGCTAATTTGGAAATTGATATTGGGCTAATAAGAAAATTTGAAGTAAATTGCTTTTAAGCATAGAACATTCCATTGCTATCTAAAATTAACAAACTCGCATTGTGATAACATTTTAAGCATGAGTTTTTTACACTCGAAACTCAACCTTTGCCAAGAACCCAACCTCAATATACCAGAGGTCCAGAAAACGTTACAGGATTTCAGATAACTTGAACATTGTTGCACAATGCATGGATACAAAAGCGCCATTTCCCAAAAATCTAGGAAGTGAAGTGTCTACTATATATAAATATTATGTTTTTTTGTATTTTATTAAAAAAATCCAAATACCGAATTAGTTGTAGAAGACATGCAAACATGCATATTTTTACATAAATCAAGATAGATATGACATTCATTATTCCATTGTACATCAATAATTAATTATTTGAGCATCAACCATCTAGATTCTAGCAATTACAAACATGCATCAAATTTATAAGCATATCACAAAACATGAAATTTTTAGAAGATAAAATCATCAAACATTCAACTAACTTATCTAGCAAGTGAGCAATTGTCAACGAGTCATGTCCAAAATTCAAATAATAATGTTTACAGAATAAGCCACTTGGCCACCACCAAGACTCAAGTACACATTGAACTAGGAAGAGTAAGACAAAAAAGTTCAAATTTACAACAAGGCTACAAGTCTAATTTATGATAAAAGTAGTAAATTGTGAATATATCTACTAACCTCTCCTCCTTCCACCACGAATAGGATGTGAGCCTCCATGTGGTGGCAATGAAGAAAATGGTGGCTTTGGAAGTTGTGGTAGTGGCACTGATGAAGATGAAGCCCTTGCTGTTGGTGTTGAAGCATGGAACCTGGGAACCAAGGGCCCGGATGGGGGTGGCATCTCAACTTGATAATCGTCATCCTGAATAAGAGCATCCTCCAATTGCTCTAATCGCAACACTCCATACTCCAAATTGGGCTCCTTTGGATTTTTGTCTCAAACCTTAAGGTCTTTATTAGTCTTTGCATCATCATAGTAATGGGACAACAATCACAAGTTGTAGTGAACATAAACGAAGCTCTTTGCCTAGTCTAAATTTAACATGTTCCTTTTAACATTGTCAATGAAAGAATAAGAGCTTGAACACCTCTCTGTAGAAGAAGTGTTTACCACTTGTGATACCACCCGAAATGTCGAAGTTTGTAGAAGTGGACCAGTGCTAAGACTATAGTTGCTCAATGTTGCCATAGCATGGCAAACGACTCCTCATCAAGGACTAATTTATCCAATGCTTTCATATAACCAGATAGAACCTTTGTATCTAGTTGTGGTTTTCTCCTATTCGCCCCCTTCCCCTCCCCTCCCCTCCAGGTGCTGGTGTTGAAAGCCATGATGGATGATAGTATTTAGGTGTCAGAACTTATGCTAAGGTATGCAATGGAATGTTTTTCCGCCTTTGCACGAATATAATTGTACAAGGTGATATCTCTAGGCTCAACAATGTTTTTAGTCTGCCCCAACATGCTATCCATTTGCGCATATACCTCCCCAATTATTGGCCGATCTGAATCTTTAAATTTGATCATGTAATAAATTGGTTTGGTGAATTGTAAAACATACTTAATTCGTGACCAAAAGTCACTGTCAAGAATAGTTTCCTTGGCTACATTAGCACCATCACTATCAGTGTTAATGTCCTCCCATGTTCAAAGGTCACCATATTAGTTAAAGCTTGTCTCACCTTCACTAGCCGCCTAAAGGTGAGGTAATAACTTGCAAATCTTGTTTTTGCAAGTTTAAGCAACTGCAACTTGGAGTTAAGTGCCATAAAAGTAGTTTACCCTTGTATGCCGTGTGATAAATTTCATGAGTTGCTTCCCTCTCTTGTAAAGCTCATTAATCCATCCCCATTCTTTATGCCTCACAATATCATCCATCAAAAGGTTCAATGTGTGCAACAAACACCCAAACAAAAATATGTGTGGATTAGTGCGCTCAATAATTTTTCCTGCTGCCTTACAATTTGCTGCATTATCAGTGATCACTTGAACCACATTATTAGGACCAACGTCTTTGATTGATTGCAATAGGAGATCTGCAATGTTTTGGGAAGTTGCACTGATGGAGGAGTCATGACATGCAATAAACACTGCACCACTAGCAGAAACACCAAGAACAGTTTAATATATTTGGCTTTGACCAGCCATATATCCCTCGATATGGAGCCAAATGTTGTTGTCCACTATACAAAATCATAGTGCAGAGAATTTATTTTCAAATAAGATCTGCAAGTGCCCCTTTTACTGTTACAGTCCAACAAGAATAAAAAGAATGAATTATTCCAGCAAAGATTTATTTCTGTTGGCGGAGGGAGAAGAGGGAGCAATGACCAAGATACCCTAAGAATCCATGGGTCAGAGGGCAGCATAACAGGAATTGAGAAGATAGCACAACAAAACAACCTGGAGAAAAAAACTTCTAACAAAGAATATACCAGACTAACAAGATTATCCGTTAATGAAAAGTTGGCTGATCACGAGATAACCACATAACTAAATTATTTAGAAGATACTGAGAGAATATCCATGTGTTAGAATAGTCCATGCAACCCATAAATACAATAATACACGAGATAATGGATTTTAGCCTTTGATCCTTCTCCCTTCTGTCTCAGTTTTGGATTGGACTTTTTCTGGACTTCTGTCCTCTGCATTCTGTCTTCAGTTTGTAGCAACAGCAGCAGTATTTTTAGATTTGAGATTTTCTGAATAGATTAGTTGGCAGGCAGCTGTTAGATTTGCTTCTAGGTTTTAGGCAACATTTACATTCTGCACTCTTATCTCAGGAGAGATGAAGTGTTAGTAAGTCTGTCTTTACTTTCTTTACTTGACATAATTCTTAGATCACAGAAGTGTGAAGGCCATGCTAATGAGTGCCAGTGGAAGATGAAATGGATGTGGGGTCTGTTCCTAATTCAAAGCTCATAGCATAAAGTGTGAATGTAGCACATTTCAATGGAACCACGACCGTATGGAACCGGGAAGGCTAGCTGATGCCATGATAAGCGATTTCAGGCATCATCTAATCTGTCCTCAAATTTGAGGCTAGCTGATGCCATCTTTGAGATCTATCACAAAATCCCAAATCTGAAATTTAGTTTTGAAACCCTCCAACTGTTGCTCCATCTCTGCAGTTGATTTACTGTTGCCAATGAAAGATGGAATGGATCTGAGGTCTGTTCCTAATCTACTATCTACAGGTGAAAAATTCGCAGCTCATAAGAAACACAGTCTTAGTGCTAGTTCTTAGAACTTGATGTGTCAATTTTTAGCCATAGTTGTTTCTGGTGCATGCTCTGATGCAAGATGCTTGCCAAATATCTTGCTGATATTTATTATTGCATTTTTGCTTAAGCAAATAAGCATGTCTCTTTCTTGTTTTTTACTTGAATTATAAATCTTGGGGGAAACTCCTCAGGCACACTCCCTCAGAAAGCTTGAAGACCCAGGGTAAACTGGATTCTGCAGAAAGCTTGAATACCCAGGGTAAACTGGATTCTGCAGAAAGCTTGAATACCCAGGGTAAATGGGATTCTGCAGAAAGCTTGAGGGTTTGTCAATAGTCTTATGATCATGATATTCATCAAATGGCCAAAAGGGACCGTAATGATTGTGATATCCAAGACGATAATATGGGATTTGAACCTAGGGGAGGATAACAAATTTCCTTGCAGCCCTCAAGCTAGACCCACTTGATAAAAACCATGTCTCTTGCTAACTATTGTGTTGATAAAATTAGTGGTATATTTTAGCTTTTCTATCAGTTTTTTCAAAAGCATATTTTCTATTCATTTTTAAACATTCTTTGAATAGTATATATGAATTTGATGAAACGACTTGGTGAGTTAACTTCTCCTAAATTTTTGAATGGTGTATCTTAATGTGCAGCTGTTATTCTTGTTTGTACACAAATAATATATGAACAAATGGACATTAAATGCTATGTAATATTTAATGTCTTGGCATCACATGTACAAGTGCAGTGTTGGCATTGAGTATTAGTTGTATTGTTGAATATTCCGTTGTGATTTGTAGGCATTTGCATGTCAATAGGCTCATGTTTGGTAATTCACAGTTACTTATTAACTTGCCATCCAAT
The DNA here is from genome assembly GCA_000404065.3 of Pinus taeda. NCBI lineage: Eukaryota > Viridiplantae > Streptophyta > Pinopsida > Pinales > Pinaceae > Pinus > Pinus taeda. The sequence continues at coordinate 164,301 of APFE030451711.1, read as the reverse complement.
ATTTGGATTGTTAGTAGTCTAGATTAGATCTGCTTTTGGTTCTTATGGGAGCAGACTCCCACAATGTATTTGATATTATCACACTTAACAGTCCCATTTACGTATTTTTGGTCATTTGTTTTCCATTAATAAAATAATCTTATCTTGGATATGAAGAGGAACTAAACAAACAATGATCACAATTAGATCTTCTTTTGGTTCTTATGGGAGCAGCCTTTGCATTTCCACAATGAATTAATACTTATCATACTTAACAGTTCCATTTAACTATTTATGGTCATTTGTTTGACATCAATAAAATTATTTTATCTTGGATACAAAGAGGAACTAACTCAACAATGATCGCAATTAATTATCAATTTCCTATTCAATAGTTGGATTATTCCGAAGTAGAAAGCGTGGAAATTAAAATGGCCATATTAAATTCATCAATATTCATTAAATATTAATCATTTGTGTTACTCGTGTATGAGAACTGAGTCGTGACTTAGTAAATACTTCTTGATTGTGCATTATTTTTTGAATGGTTGAATGTATATCCCCTTACAACACAGCACCTAAGTCACCTGACACAGGGACACGTCGAACACAGGGATTCGAGTTTCGGATACGAACACGTTGACCCCCTGGAGTAGGACACGTTCAGATACGTTATGGTACAAATTCATTGATTCAAACATAGATTTTTATCTAGATGTAAGTTTTACAAAGTAACATTATGTATACAAATACAATTGTGACATAAATGATAAATCATAATACATATTCAATTCATCAATGACCCAATAGGAGAAAGACAAGGTAGTAAAATACTGTAGTTTTCTCATTAAGTCATCAAAATCAAAATGTGTTACATAGGTAGTGCAATGCCAATGGCAAATATAAATAACAAATACAAAACAACTACAAGTATACAAGCCTCAAGGCAGTAGGTAGCTTATGATTCGTCAATCCTCATCATCAAAATCAACATCAATGTACTCATCATCATGGTCACCACTGCTCTCCTCTGCTACATCCTCCTCCCCTGTGTCCAAAGTCATCTCTGCGTCGCTGGTGTGGAGGATGACCCCTCTACAGTATCACCATCATCAAATGTGACAAGCTTCAGCACTAGATCATTGAAATCCAAGTTGGCCAATGCCAACTCAATGCTGCTGTTCAGACCCATATCATCAGGAAGGACATCCCACTTCTTTTTCTTTCCCTTCAACCACTCATCCCTCTGCCTGTAAATAAGACGAAGATTGGTGTGCACATACACCATTATCTCTCCCCTTGTCTGCTTTTCTTGACACTATACAAATTCCCATATGTGCTCCAATTCCTTTTGCAACAAGAGGATGAAGTCATCTGAGTGAGGAGCCTCATGGCTAACTGTTGTAGAGGGCTTGTTGCCCCATGATTTGCCCACCAAGAATAAGGCTTCTTAGCCCCTTGTCTCTAATAAGATTATATTTTGCAAATCGACCAGTGCCAGTGGAAAACTCTGCAAAGGCGTCGTCCACCTCATCAAGGGATGCTCTATCTTGAAAAACTCGCCTGAATGCATCTTTCCTCCCCTGTGAGCTTTCAACATCCATGTGAGAAGGGAATCTGCGGGAAGGTCCACCATTTAGCCACTCATGGCTGTAGTATTTTGGGTTCAATGAGTGAGCCTAACAATGTAAAGTGTGCAATTCTCGTCCAATCTGCTGACAAGAATATCCTGTATGGTGGTGAAGAAGGCCTCTGATGATGTCTCATACTCGGGGCACTCACTCTGTAAAATAATGCTCCTCACAAAGTCAATCATGGAATCCCACCCCTCATAAACCTCTCCTAGGATGGGTTGATTTGTATATGCGAATTGAAGCAAGGAAATGATAGGGTCCATGATCTGAATAAGTAGATCTACCTTCTCCCACCAAGCATCATCTAACAATGTGTTCTTCACTCTTTTAGAGGTTGCTTAATCTGTCTTTCTCCAAAAAGACCAAAACTCTGAAATAACCATGGCCCCAAGAGTGGTCTTGACCTCCCTCAATCTCTTCAACATGATGAATGAAGATGCAAAACGTGTATTCGCAATCTTCAACATGATAGATTGGTGTACTCCTTGTAGATAGTGAGGGCATTTGTATGATTTTGTACAAAGTTGCGGATATGTTATGCATCCTTTATAATGCTTCCAATCCAAAGCACATCAAAAGCAATAGATTTAAGTCCTAAGTTCAATGAATGGACAATGCAAGGTGTCCAAAACACTTGTGGATATTTAGCTTCCACAATCATGCCAACAACCTTGCAAACGTGTGTATTATTTGTAATGATTTGCATACAAGAATCAACACCTACATCTTCAATAAATTTAATAAACAACTCACCCATATATTGTGCATTCTTGTATTGTCCAAGTGCATCTACTGATTTCAAGAATACTGGACCATTCAAGGAAGACACCATGAAGTTGATGAGTGGGTGATACGCTGCATCTGTCCATCCATCAGAAACAATGCTGATTTAATAGGCTCAAGCATTTTTTCCACCTCTTTTTTTGCCTTCGTCAACAATGTGGTTCTAAGTTTCTCTGACCTAGGAGGCTCATACTGCCCTGATGGAGCCCTTTGACTTAGAGCTTGACACATCCCAATAAATAGAGGTGAGCGTGTAACATTAAAAGATATGAAGTTTTGATAGAAAAAACAAAATAGTGTGAGACACGCATATGGATTTCCAAATGAATTAATTGAATTGATTGAGCAAACTGAAGCTCAATACTCAATAATAATACAGAGATATTTACAGAAATAGAAACTTACAGAGATATTTACAGAAATAGAAACATCAAGTTTTTATTTAGAAAATGTAAACAATCAGTTTCAAACTTTCATCTAAGAAACTGCTAAAGAAAGAAAAATAGCAACAGCTAAAAGAATGAGCATTAAACTAAATAGTATTATTCTAATACCCTCCCTTAATGCTCAATCTATTTACAACACCAATAGACCCCTTGAATTTTACAAACTTATCAGGACCAAGAGGCTTGGTGAAGATGTTTGCGGGCTGCTCTGTTGTGGGAACATATCTCAACTGAACGGATCCGTCTTCAACAAGTTGGTGAATGAAGTGGCAATGAGTTTCCGCATGTTTTGTTCGTTCATGAAAGACTGGATTTTTGGCAAGTTTGAGCACTCCCTGATTATCACAAAACAAGGAAGTAGGACCATTATGGGAAACATGCATATCTGCAAGCATACGTCGAAGCCAAACTGCCTCACAGGATGCCTTAACTGCTCCCCGATACTCTGCTTCGGTTGAGGAGAGAGCCACGGCTTGCTGCTTCTTACTAGTCCAGGTGACAGCACCAGATCCTAGACTAAACACATACCCAGCTGTAGATTTACGATCATCAACCGAACCGGTCCAATCAGAATCTGTGTAACCACTGAGTATAGGATCGGAACTGCGAGTGTATAGGAGTCCATAATTAGAAGTGCCACGCACATATCGTAGCACACGCTTTGCTGCTATCCAATGATCAACTTTAGGAGCTGACATGAAGCGGGAAATGTAGCTCACTGCAAAACTGATGTCAGGTCTGGTGGCAGTAAGGTAGATGAGACTGCCCACTAATTGCCTGAAT
>APFE030451711.1:145131-155239 GCA_000404065.3 Pinus taeda | reverse complement strand
GAGAGCTCTTCTTTATTTCTGAAAAATGTCTTTTTACAGCAAGAAAATTTCAGCAAAAAATTACAGCAAAATATTTTTTTTTTTTAGCAAGCAAATTTATCCGTTTTCAGCCCAACGGACCACCTGGAAACTTCTCAGTTTTCAGCAAAAAAATAGCTTTTTCTGCTTGTTCTTGCTGCTATTCTGCTTGTCTTTCTGCTGTTCTGATTTTGCTGAAGAGCTGCCTGGTATGTGTGCCAAACTGCTGCCTCTTTCTCCTTCTTGTCCAGAAATCTCCCTTGCTCTCTTGCTCTCCTTCTCCCAATCTGCTCATAAAAGAATGAATGATCTTTTCCTCCTTTTCCTCCTTTAATATAACTCCAAGTGACTTTTGGGTGATCCAAGTGACTTTTGGGTGATCTCTAAATCCAATGGCTGAAATAGATTTAGATCAATGGCTGAGATTAAATGCACATTTAAATCTTACTTTCTATTTTTTAATTCACCCCACTTTAATAAAGACCCACTTAGTCATTTATTTCCAAAGTCATTTTTCCTTTCTAATTTTACATTAACTTTATTAAAGTCACTTTAAAAATAGACTTTAGTAACTTTATCACTTAAAGTCACTTTTAAATTAGATTTTAACTTTATAAAAAATTATAAAGTCACTTTAGGAGAAAAATTAAAATCTTTTGGACGCTTTTCCCTAGGCCAAAGATCAAAGCCTAAGGGAACCACCTGTCCTCCGGTACCAAATTTCAACAATGAGCATTAAACTAAATAGTATTATTCTAATAAAAAAAGGCAATGGTGAGATCAAGTCCTTCCTGTTTCTTTTTTCTGAAAAATCTTGTCCATTGGACCAAGTGAAATTGCCTTTCTTTTTGCTGCTTGCCCCCCACCAAAACTCTCAAATGGGAATTTGTTGCTGCTTTTCCTCAAGAATGGAAGGGAGTCATCATTTTTTTTTTTTAGGTTTTGCAGCTACATTTTCCATACCAACATTTGACTCTCTTTCCATTTCTTTCCTCTTTGGTAAAGACACCTTTGTACAAGCCGCAATTCCACAACTTGGTAAAGCCAACAAATGAGCTTTCACACGGTAATATGTGCTCGTGAAATTAGTGTTGCAATAGCTACATTTCCAACTCACATTGCCTCCTCCCTTCACCTTATTGTTTGGCCCTTGTTCTCTTGTGACATATTTCCACAAGGGATATTTGTTATCTTGAGGAGGATGTCTTCCCTCAACATTTGAAGCTACTGTTGCAGTCCCACTTGCAATAGAGGAAACACTTGCAGCAGAGCTTGATGAAATTGGGAGAGGGGCATCTCCAATGGGGACATTCTTCCCCTTCCTTTGCCCCTTCCCTGCTGCTCTTGATTGAACCATGAATGCTATAAAAAATAGACAAAAAATGCACAAATTTGTAAAAGAAATGCACATGTAAACTGCTGTAATAAAAATGCAAAAAAAAAAGAGAAAATGCACTTGTTGCTTGAATCTCCTTCAAAATGCTCTCACACCCTTTTATCTTTGCTGGCAAACACCCACAACAAACCCACAACAAACAAAAGAAGTGAATGTGAAAAAAGAATGGGCAAAACGACTTTTTAATGCAGTGCGGAGGGCCTAAATTTGTGGTTTGTGTCTCAGAATCGGGACACAAATCTGACTGAATCATGTCCGATTCACCAGATTCGGGACACGACGGGCTAGGGGGACGAATCCAGTTTCATAGCAGAGAACATGCTGTTCATGAATGATTAATCTTTAATGAGTTTTGGGAAATGGTGAAAGGAATGCCTCATCGAAATGCTTTGTCAAGATGCTTAGTGCCTTGAGCATCAATGCTTTGTCATTATATATGTTTTTATATATCAATTTTAAATTCTTTATATTTTCTGTAAAGATTATGTTATATCAAATTATATATATATATATATAAATTTTAAATTCTTTATATATTCTGTAAAGATTATGTTATATCAAATTATAACTAGGTGTTTTTTTTGTTCATTTTCTTTTCTTTTGCGTAAGGAGATGCAAAATGTATACTGCTGTAAAACATAATGCAAAATAAAATATGCCAGAAACAAAGAAACAGGGTTTGGCAAAATGCTTTGTTGAGATGCTTAGCGCCTTGAGCATCAATGCTTTGTCATTACAAATGTTTTTATATATCAATTTTAAATTCTTTATATTTTCTGTAAAGATTATGTTATATCAAATTATAACTAGGTGTGTTTTTTGTTCATTTTCTTTTCTTTTGCGTAAGGAGATGCAAAATGTATACTGCTTAAAACATAATGCAAAATAAAATATGCCAGAAACAAAGAAACATGGTTTGGCAAAATGCTTTGTCGGGATGTGTTATATACCTAGGGGGGTAATATGGGGTACAAAGGGAGGTACCCAATGTAATAATGTAATAATGGGATGGGCCATAGTAATAAATAAGGTGGTTAACCCATATCATGTAAGGGACCACAAGTAGTTAGTAATAATGTAATGGGCCCATGGTATTAGTGGATGGTATGAGGGAACCATGGTAATGATCCATGGTATTGCATGTATGAGGCCTAACCCAACAATATTATAGATCTGATATGAAAATATAAGATAAATGTAGAAATAATATGAAGTGATTCTTTATTGATCAAAACCCTTAAGGTAGGGCAACACCATACATTCACTCCTTAAGGAAGGAGAACGCTCCACAAGCCATATGCCTATTCATACAATAATCTTTGACAATTCTTTCATGTGGAGTTTCTAGCCTCTATATAGGCCTCATACATGCAATACCATGGATCATTACCATGGTTCCCTCATACCATCCACTAATACCATGGCCCATTACATTATTACTAACTACTTGTGGTCCCTTACATGATATGGGTTAACCACCTTATTTATTACTATGGCCCATCCTACTATTACATTATTACCTTGGGTACCTCCCTTTGTACCCCATATTACCCCCCCTTGGTATATAACAGGATACTTAGCGCCTTGAGCATCAATGCTTTGTCATTACAAATGTTTATATATATAAATTTTAAATTCTTTATATATTCTGTAAAGATTATATTATATCAAATTATAACTGGGTGTTTTTTTTGGTTCATTTTCTCTTCTTTTGCGTAAGGAGATGCAAAATGTATACCAATGTAAAACATAATGCAAAATAAAATATGCCAGAAACAAAGAAACATGGTTTGGCATTTTGACTGGCTGAACATAATCAAATTCATTGCAAAAACAATTGCTTATTGTCTAAAGTTTTCTGGTAGAACAATTGTCTGGCAAAATATATTGTGGTATAAGAATGCAATTTGTAGGCTATGTCATAGGGTTCGCTGAATTTTGACCCTCACCCAAATTTTTTTTCAAATTCGTTCAGGTTCGGCGAACCTGATAATCGAACCTTAAATTTTAACCTCAACGGATTCAAATCTGAAGACGAACCTAAAGACGAACCTGAAGATTAATTTTATAGTTTTTTTTTAATTTTTTTTTGGCATTTAAGGTTAGAGTTCGGGCTGTTTTTGTCAATGGTTTCAAGGTTTATGAGAAAAACCATGGGCAACACATGGTTTTCTCCTGTTTCGCTTCCTACCAGTTAGTTTCCCTCGATGGCCACTAGTTTGGCTTTATTTACCATGCTATCGATAGATTTTCACAAGACAACTTCAGTCTGAGTGTAATCGCTCCATTGTGCTCAGTGTTGTCGCTGCCTCTTGTATTCTCTGCAATTTCATGAATTGAATTTCTAGATGTTGCTTGTCCCCACCACCTGAAGCGTGAAGTGAATAGTGGTCGTGATTTGTGGCTCGTGGGTGCTCACTGCTACTCATATAGCTTCATTGATTGATTTTGATTTTTTATTATTTTATGTCATATATATATTTATATATACGTTGAAAAATATGTATAGTCGAACTAAATAAGAACTTCATTGGAAAATTCGAATTCGAATCGAACTTAATCGTTGCCGAACTTGAATTCGAACCTGAACCGTGTGACATAGTCTGTAGGTACCTGTAATGATTGGAGAAACATGCAACTTCTGGTAAAAAACATAGAACTGTGATTTGAAATTTAAGCTGGCAATAGCATCACTCCCTAAGAATTTGTGTTTATATAGCAGATGCAGTAGCAATCATTATAATTGGCATTTATAGTGTTCAATGAAATATTTTAGCCATTGCTTATTTTCTTATGTGTTTTGTTTCCCTGTTGTCAGGGATTTGATGAGTACATGAACCTTGTATTGGAAGATGCAGAAGAAATCTCTGTCAAGAGAAAGACACATAAACCATTAGGTAATTTATCTACTTCTTATATATCTTTCAATTGGAATGGAGAAATTTATAATCATCTGATGCATCTTTGTTTTCTTATCTTACATCTTGCATTGTTGTCTTCTACAGTTGTTTATGTTATTTGTAGAGCATATTTTGAAGGATTGTTGACACAGATTGATAGATTTTGTTACACGTTTCTAAATTATTGTGTAGGCTCGTTGATGCAGAGATCTAAGTTGATTGATTTTTTTACACACTTCTAAATATTTGTGGTTTTGATGTGCATAACTGTTTTAAGAGGAGCGAACTAATCGTTTTTATCTGCTTTGTAGGACGAATTCTTTTGAAAGGGGACAACATTACCTTAATGATGAGCACGTGAGATTTATTGTCATATTTGCACTTTAAAATTCAAAATTGATTGTTTTCTTTATTATTTTGACAGCATATATGCAGTAGACAGGGCTTAGTTTATGCTATTGCGAACTTACAAGCTTCTATGTTTTGTTCATCTTATTTGGCAGTGGGAAATAAATCATGTGCACGATATGGTCTGGCAGATCTGAGGACATTGTGAAATAGTTTCTACATTTCAGCTGTTAGGTGGTTCTGCTAAGTATTGGTAATGTTGTTGACGTGCTCTAATTTTATTTGAGTGTTCGAGGTGAAGTTCCGGTTGGGAATTTTTCAGGGCTTTTTTTGGTAGTAATTTCCATGAATTGGTCTAACTGCCAACTATTTCTGAAGGAATCATGTTGATGTTATATTTAATGAAATTCTCGTTATAGTTTCCTTTGAAAATACTTATTAATCATCTAATTGAACTTCCAACTTGTATTTGACAGTCTTATGACGTGTTCCTTCAAAACATATTTGCAGTTGAAGCTATGATTTTTTAACTTGCCTTGCCAGAGGACTTCAGGACCTTAACATTTGCACTTGCGTCTCTAAAAAATTTAATAGCCTAATCTGATCCATCCAGTTGTTGCAAATCTTGTTGGCATTTTGATAGATATGTGCTTCATGGTCCTTAAGCATGATACAAGAAAACATCATCTGGAATTCATTAGTTCTGTAGCTGTGTGTCAGTGGACCTTGTAATCGTTCTGCCTAAGAGTCCTTGAAGCAGCACATCCAAGGAGCAACTGTGATCAACCTATAGTGTGGTTTGAACATATCCAAGAGAGCTGGTTGAGCAGTAATGAGCTTTATTACTTGGTTACAGCAGTTTACTTGGAACATGTAGCCTATATAAGATATGGAACTCAAACCACTTGTTCACGATAAGCAAGTTATGGCCCCCATCTAGCCAAAAATTAGGTGCTTTCTGTGAAAGTAATAGAAAGGACATCATTTATGGTATTGCATCCCACTCTACTCATTATATCCAATAGAAAAGACATATAGTTTAGGATATTGCACCCCTCTTACTTGTCATCTTCAATCAACAACTAGACAATTATAGTCCGGCTTGCAGATGTAAAATCCTAAACCAAGAATGAGATAAGAATGGATTGTATCCACAATTCTTGATTGCCTCTTTTGTCTATCAACTTCCTAAGCCAAGAATAAAATGAGATTGGATTGTATCCACAATGCTTACTTGCATCTCTTATCTGTCAACTCTAACTAGATAGATGTGGTCAATCAAAGTTTTGAATGAGGCACTCGTAAATTCGAAAACATTTTGACAAATAAATGATATTGTAGTACACTCTTAATGCACCAACAATGCTCTTATTAACAATTTGGTACAACGAAAGATATTGTATGGACACAATGCAACATTGTATCCATGCTAAAGCATCTTGTTATCAAACAGATCCCAAATAGGATCCTAGATAGTCATTATCAAACAGATCCTAAATAGGATCCTAGATAGTCATCATTTTGTTGACATTACCATGCCTTTTGGCTTATTGTGACATGGCAACCCTTACCTTCTAGAGGTTGTTTTAACGAGGTCCATTGCAAAGATGAATACTTAATCCAAGAGGTTATAGATAGGGGATTTTGAAACTTGAACTTTTGCATGGGATGAAGCATATCAACAGAGCATTGTTGAAAGGTCAATAGAGACTCTTTATTTCTTTTCTCAAATAACAAACAAATATGGTGGCTAATTTTCTTTGATTGCTTTTTGAACTGCAACTACACAAGGAATGTTAAATTATGGTATGTTCTATGCTAAGAGCAGTTTACTTATCTTTCTTATTATTATACATAGATTAGCAATCACATGTACATAAAGCAAAGTGCAGATAGAACATTTAAATGATCAACAAAAAACAAGCCAAGACAAGAGACACAAGATGTGGCGGCTAGCCAGGGACAAACCCCAATATGGTGAAACCCTTTAATCAAATCTTCATTTATCTTCAATAATTCAGCAGAGAAAAATAGTACAAAAATCTGATTTATATCAGCAGCAGCAAACCCCAGATCAGCCCTAAACTAGGGCAGTCAATATCTGTCAATCTGGAGGTCGGATCACTTTGATTCATGTGCCAAAAATTGCGGCTTTCCAAGGAAGATCAGCCACACCAAACTCGCAGTCAAAGAGGAGCCCTTGCTGGTCAACGCTAGTAAAAATACCTTTCTTCAGCGCCAGCCCTAGAAATTTGCGTCCTTTTGACACATGTGAGAGAGAGAGAGAGAGTCTTTCTGCGCAGGAGAGAGAAGAGACTCTTTTTCTGTGCAGGAGAGAGAGAGAGAGAGAGAGATGTGATGAGAAGTGAAGTGTGCAAATGAGGAGAATGTTCCTTGTATTTATATGCAAAATGTTGGGGTTGAATAAACATGATTGTGGGGATTTTGAGCCTACATAAGTTGCTGGCCGACCTTGACAATTTGTCCATAATCAAAATAAATTCATATCTTCATAAATACTTGTCGGAATCGGATGATCTTTAGATCAATCCTACACACCTCGACGAGAGGAATCTAGGAAAAATATCAACATCCACAAATAAGGTGACCCACATGAAGTTTGGCCCTAGTTGCCAATTTTAACACTCCCTGTCAACTAGGGAGAACTTCATCTGCAATCTGTCGGACCATCACCGCTGTCCATCCATCAAATGCACTGTCTTGTATGGCTTGACCCTACTTGCTCTGCTCTGCTCTGTTTTGCTTTGCTCTGCTCTGCTTTGCTCGAATTATGAAGAAGAAGAAATGTTCGAGGATGTATCATATCATTCTCCACTGACCCGAAGTCATTTTCAGAGTGTGTACCACTCACTGGTCCTAGATCAGTATCATTGATCCCAGATCAATGAAGGTCATCCTAGCATAGGGAGTACGGTAGACACAACGATGCGTCCATCGATAGAACTACTATGGTCCCTATCCGTATTTCCTTGGTCATTGATCAGATGAGAGGTACTTCCCATGAGTCCCAAACTGCGTGGGTAGGATGCCTTGACAGGAGAACTAATCATCCTGTCCACAGGAGAACGAATCATCCTGTCCAGTGGATGCCATAGAGAACTAATCATCCTGGCCTACAGGAGAACGAATCATCTTGTTCCACAATCGCCATGGAGAATGAATCATCCTGGCCCACAGGAGAACTAATCATCCTGTTCCATAGTCACCACGGGGTGTTACAAGGGAAGGTTGAACCTTTTACCCTATACAAAGTGCACCGACATGGGATGGTGAGTCACCCTGTGGTCATATGTCGCTCCAAGAAGTACCCCGCGCCCCCCTGGAGCTCCTAGAGCTCAGTACATCATACTTGACCCTCAAAAGAGGGCCTCTGAACGACTCCAAGTCGTTCTCGGAAAATCAGGAATTTGACCTTTCCTAGGGGCTTTGTCAAAATGTTGGCGACTTGTTCATTTGTACCGATATGTTGGAGCCTTGTAGCTCTCCACTCCACCATATCTCGAATATAGTGGTACCTGATATCGATATGCTTGGACTGATCATGGAATATGGGATTTTCTGATAAACGAATCCCGCTCTGGTTGTCACACAGGATCACGGTGGTATCCAATGTAAATCCAAATAGCTCATTGAAGAGCTTTCGTAACCAGATTGCCTCACAGAAGGCCATGTTAGCAACAATGTACTCTACCTCGGTAGTGCTCAAAGCCACCGACTTCTGCTTCCTGCTCATCCAGGATATCGAAGCAGATCCCAAAGAGAAACAACACTCGGAAGTGCTCTTACAGTCCACCACATTGCCTGCCCAGTCGACATTTGTGTATCCAATTAGTCTCATGTTTCTTGCAGTGTATCTTAACCCATAAGTAATTTTGCCACGAAGATATCTGAACAGATTCTCGGCACCAATCCAATGTATGTGGTGAGGGTCAACCATGTGTTGACTTAATGTGTTGACTGCAAAGCATATATTTGGACAGGAGTTCACTAGGAACATCAACGCTTCGATGAGTTGATGATACTCCGTGGTATTTCGTAAAACCAGCCCAGCAGCACTACCGCTTAACCTCTTGAAGTCAAGCTCCATCGGGGTAGTTACGGGCTTGCAGTCCACCATGCCGAATCTTTCCAGTATCTTCACCACATACTTTCATTGAGATAGGAAAATCTCCCTTGGTTTTTGCCAAACTTCGAGTCCTAGGAAATAGTGCATGAGTCCTCGATCTTTAATCTCGAATTAAGAAGCCGGCTCCCTCTTACATTTGTGAATGAGAGGGTCTACACCTGTTAGAAAGAGGCCGTCAACATAAAGCACTAGTATGAGAGGCTTGTCATCTATAACCTTAAAGTAAAGGTTAGGGTCGGCTTCTCTCCTAGTGAATCGCAGCTTCATCAAGTAGCCATTGATCCTCTCATACCATGCTCGTGGTGCTTGCTTTAGCCCATAGAGGGCCTTCTTCAACCTACACACATGAGATTTTCGATCATAAATCCCAAATCCTTCGGGTTGCTCCACATAGACCTCCTCTTTGATCGAACTATGTAAGAATGTAGTCTTGACATCCATCTGATGTAGGTTCTATCCTTGTGAAGCAGCAAGGGCTATGATCGAGCGGATGGTGGTATATCGGGCAATAGGTGCAAATATCTCGTCTTAGTCTATACCTTCCTTCTGGGAGAAGCCACGAGCGACAGAACAAGCTTTATACTTTTCCGTACTTCCATCAGCTGGGTGTTTTATCTTGTAAAGCCATCTTGAAGTGACAACTACTAGTCCCCAAGCCTACAGTGGTCTTTCAACAAGCGAGGTGCGGCACCATCGAACACTTTCTTTTTAACAATGCTCGTGCACATGGACTACACCTTAATTCACTTTCTCCTACTTAGTTTGTGATTCTCAACCAAGTATTATTATGTTATGCTTTATACCAATGAAAACCCATACACATTCATTATCCACAACATTATATAAGAGAAATGCAACAGTATAAAGGGAGGGGCAACTCCCTGCAATATGAGTCTGCCCAACAATATCCCTGGTTAGGAAAGGGGACTAGTAGTTTGACTGTCACGCCCCCAAGCCTACGGTGGTCTTTCAACTGTGCCGGCGAGGTGCGGCACCACCGAACACTTTCTTTTTAACAATACTCGTGCACATGGACTACGCCTAATTCACTTTCTCCTACTTAGTTTGTGATTCTCAACCAATTATAATTAGTTATGTGCCTTTATACCAATGAACACCCATACACATTCATTATCAACAACATTATATAAGAGAAATGCAACAGTATAAAGGGAGGGGCAACTCCCTGCAATCTAAGTCACCTGACACGGGGACTCGAGACACGTAGGATTCGGGATTCGTGGTGTCGGATTCGGACACACTGACCCCCCGGAACAGGACACGTTATATATTATTTTA